>CAUYSK010098233.1:0-10746 GCA_963575035.1 Avahi laniger | reverse complement strand
AAAATAGAAAGAAATTAATCGGACAACTAAAAATATATAGAAAAAATTAGCCGGGCATGGTGGCGCATGCCTATAGTCCGAGCTACTCGGGAGGCTGAGGCAGTAGGAGCTTGAGCCCAGGAGTTTGAGATTGCTGTGAGCTAGGCTGATGGCACGGCACTCGCTCTAGCCTGGGCAAAAGAGTGAGACTCTGTCTCAAAAAAAAAAAAAAAAAAAATTCTAAGCAAAATATTAGCAAACTATATCCAGCAATATATAAAGAGGAATATATCGCATAATCAAGATGCGTTTATACCAAGAATGCAAGGCTAGCTTAAAAAAAGTCATAGGAGTGTTTCAATGGATGCAAAGTACTTAGTAAAATTAATATCTATTCATGTTAAAAATCTCTTTGCAAACTAAGAATAGAAGGCAACTTCCTAAACCTGATGAAGGGTGGCTGAGATAAACCTACGGCAAACGTATCATGTGGTAAAATCATGAAAGCTTCCCTGTGAGACGAGAAGCAACACAAGGAAGTCTGGTACCTCTCTTCTGTTTAACAACTACAGACCCTACCCACGTGATTTAAAAAAAAAAAAAAAAGAACACAAGAATGGAAGAAATAAAGCCATCATCATTTGCAGATGCTATGATTATATAAGTAGGGAACCCAAAAGAATCTATGGATAACTTATAATTAATAAGTTTAAGTAAGTTGGTAAATGAAAAGAAACACACTCTAAAAAATTTACACTTTAAATACCAGTGACTAACATTTAGAAAAATTTTTAAATATATCATCTATAATATCCGATACCTATAAATAAAGGTAACAAAAGATGTCGAAGATTTCTCCACAGATTATGAAAGAGAAATTAAAGAGAATCTGAACAAATGAAGGGATATACCATACTCGAAAAAGACTTAGGATCAGTCGGGTGACTAGATAACATTAATCAATTGTACATTTCAAAATAGCTAGAACAGAATAATCAAAATGTTCCTAAAGATAAATATTTAAGTTAATGGATATCCCAATTATCTTGATTTGATTATATGAATATAACAAATTATCACATGGATCCCCAAAATGTATATATTTAATATGCTTTTTGTATCAAGAAAAAATAGACCAAATACAGTTGTCTCTTGATATCTGCAGGGGATTGGTTCAGGATCTCCTGCAGATAATGAGATCTGCAGATAGATGCTCAAATCACTGACATATAGTGGCACAGTATTTGCATATAACCAATGTATATCTTCCTGTATACTTTAAATCATCTCTAGACTACTTGTATAGTAATACCTAACAAAATACAAATGCAATACAAATTGTTGTTCTACTGTATTTTCTTTACTTTTGTTTATTTTTTTATTGCTATTTTTCCCCCCCCAAAATATTTTAGACCCAAGGTTGGCTGACTCCACACACGTGGAACCCAGGGATACAGAGGGCCAACTGGGTTCGAAGTCTGTCAGTTTTCCCTATTATGATCTACAGGTTTATTCATATCCTGATAAAAAAATTTCAACAGGTTTCACAGTAGAATATAAAAAGCTGATTCTAAACTGTACATGAATACAAAGGGCAAGAATAGGCAAGGAACTCTTGAAGACAAAAATATGTGTTTTATCAGACATAATAAGTTATAAAGCTACGAGCGTTGTCTTGACAAGGACAAACTGACCCATGGATGAGAACAGAGCAGAAACACACCCACACATGCATCTATTACACTTGATCTACTCCAAAGGTGGCAAGATCAGGGCTGTGGAGGGAAGGGGCAGAAGCATTTAAAAAACAAACTGTGGGTGAATTTCAGATCTCAATGTGAAAGGAAAAATAGTAAAATATCCAGAAGGCAATATAGGAGAATTATTTCTATGACCTGAGAATATACAAAGATTTCTTAAACAAGACAGAAAAAGCACAACTATGAAAGAAAGAAACTGGCTGACGGTGGAATTAAGAACTTCTGTCCACCAGGAGGAGAGCGCAGGGTCCGCTGCACACATGTGAGAACAAACAGCAGGTGGAGGCCACAGGAGGAAAATGTCAGGGGCTGCCAGGGGCCCTTCTCTCTCTCTCAGATGGCAGGGACGAGCCTCATCTGGTCTCCCGGCACCCGGGAAACTGCTCTCCACTCACAGACGCTCGTCAGTAAGTTGATGATCTGCCCACACAGAGCTGTCAGCACAGACCCAGGCACCCACGAGCACTGTTTCTCTAACCCATTTCATTGTGTTTTGACCACTCTGACAGATGCACAGGGTGCCCTACAGAGAAGCAACAACGTAAGTTAGGCAGTTTTTACTTAGCCATAAAAAAGAATGAAACAAATGTCTTTTGCAGGAACTTGGATGAAACTGGAGGCCATTATCCTAAGTGAAGTGACTCAGGAACCGAAAATCAAATACCACATGTTGTCGATTGTAAGTGGGAGCTCAGCTGTGGGTACACATGGCGGTGCAGAGTAGAATGACAGTCACGGGAGGCTTCAAAGGTGGGAGGGGGGTGAGGGATGCAAACTTACCTAATGGGTACAAGGCACACTAGTCTGCTGATGGGTACACAAAAAGCCCAGGCTTCACCACTGTACAACACATCATGTAACAAAACTGCACTTGTACCCCCCAAATCTATTGAAATAAAAAAAACTTAGGCAGTTTTGTTCACAGTTTTGCTTTTGCTTTTGAAAGGGAAGACAGAGTGAGACCAGAGCTGCACAAGGAAAAGAACACAGACAAATGTCCTCACCTCCACCAAGGCAAACTTCTCCTCGCTGGTGTAGTTGTAGCGTGTGGCGCGCTCATACTCCTCAGCGTTGTCGGGGCAGTCCTTGTTGGAGTACTTGTCAGTGGGGTGCACGAGTTTCCATGAATACTGGTGTGGTCAGAGAGAGCAGAGATATTCCATATTGAATGCAAAATGCCTGACATCTGGTCTGACTAACATGACAACGGCCAAAGTCAAAAGGTCAGCTTTCTAATATTTACTGCAATCTGAAAGTCACACAAATGCATGCACAAGTGCGTGTGGGTGCACACATATACAAACACACACACACACACACAATCTCCATAAAAGGGGAAAAACCCCTGGCCATGTGACTTCAGGTTTAAGAAACACACGAGGCAAAATGGCCTGGCTATTGTGTGTTGAGCATCTAAGACTCCAAGCTTTTCATCACCGTTTAAGAAAAGAATTTGCCTCTCAAATGACCATGTACTCTTCTTTCCAATTTGATAACTTTTCCTGATCAAAACGAACCATAAAAAGGAAAATCTTTTATCACTTATAGGTATCCAAATCTTCATGTGGCATCAGAAACAATTTTACCAATATTCAACAAAAGATACCAACAGCTGGAGCTTCAAAGAGAAAATGTTGTTTAAAAATGAGAATTTTAAGACCATCACAATGGTAGAAATTTAATTCTATCAATATGTTTTAAAAGGCGAGGCCCTTTATTGATAAAACATAAATGAAATGAATTTTGAGTCACCTTAGAAACATTTATACTGATACATATTCTTCTTTCTAGGGTGGAAGATAAAAAGCCGATTCCTTCTCAACCCAAGGACTAAAGTTGATGCAGAAAAAATATCATTTGTTTAGGAAGAAAATCACTTCTAACCAACCAGGGGTGGCAACCTTTCAGCTCCTGGAGCTCCCACACTGCCTGAGCGCGGCACCTACCACTTCCATCACGTGGGCGCTCCACTGCGACAGGAGCTGCAGGCCCTGCAGGGCCAGGTCGAAGAGCTTGCGGTACTCCGAGTCCGTCTTCTGGGCCTCCTGGCGGCCCGACCCCGTGACCACCTGTAGCCAGGCAGGCACAGCACCGTCAGAAAAGCCACAGATGCGTTTTCCCTCCAAGCCACCCTAGTAACCCACCCAAAGCCACATGCACAAAAATACTAAATGACATAGGCAAAAGACCCTCCCCGAAGCCAGCAGTGATGTGGGCCGCAGAGCCCTATCAATGGGCACCCTGTGGCACCCCCGGGAAGGGGAAAGGGTGCTGCCCACTGCCTGGAGGAATCTCCGGGACATGGTGTTAGGAGAGAGGAGTGCACCCTATGCTTCCACTTACTAATGAAGAAGGAGGCGCAAATCATGTGCATTTGCTTATATTGAATAACGACCACTTAAATTTAAAAATGGTTACCTATGGGGAGGGAGGGCAGGGTGGAGGGGAAGGCAGGCTTCTCTGAATATTCTTCCTTTTTTTATAGATGTGATGTTAGAACTATGTAAATATTTTATATAATTAGGACACAGAATTAAATCAGAAGGAAAAGCAATCCCTAAAAGTCAAAAGCAAAATGAAATAATGGACAGAACTGGGTATCCAGCTCTGATCATGACCACTCAGAGGAGCCACCCCAAGTGACTCTGAAACACTGTGATTGAATTTAACATCCTTGGAGGGAGAGACTCAAAGACAAAACTACCTGCAAAACAAATCTTAGTCACTGTAATTGGTAGTGCTGGAATTGCCATTTTAAGACTAAAGATTGTGACCTAAATCAAATCAAATTAAGTCAAATTCTGGTCATTAAGAAACAGAATTTTCAGCATATGAGAAAAAAGAAAAAGAAGAAATTTGAAGTGAATTCACTTCAAAACAGTACTCAAAAACATTAATTTGTAACCTTAGATGATGCTAGGGAACCAATTACAGTCATGCGCCATGTAACGACGTTTCCAACGGATGCATATACAAAGGTGGCCCTGCAGATTACTGCAGCTGAAAAATTCTCGTAACTAATGACATCTTGATCATCCTGGCTCTGTGTAGGCCTAGGCTAACATGTGTGTGTCTTAGTTTTTAACAAAAAAAGTTGAAAAAGTAAATAAATAAATAGCAAAAAACACAACAAAATTCAAATAGAAAAAACTCACAGAATAAGGATTTGAAAGAAAATATTTTGTATAGCTATACATGTTTAAGTTGTTATTACAAAAGTCAAAAAGTTAAAAAATTTACAAGTTTACAAAGTAAAAAAGTTACGGTAAGTTAATGTTCATTTATTAATGAAAAAAGAAAAAAATTTTAAATAAATTTAATGTAGCCTAAGCATACAGTGTTTATAAAGTCTACAGTAGTGCACAGTAATGTCCTAGAGCTTCACGTTCACTCACCACTCGCCGACTGACTCACCCAGAGCAACTTCCAGTCCCATAAGCTCCACTCACAGTAAGGTGCCCTACACAGGTGTACCATTTTTTAAAAATCTTTTATATGTACTTTTACAGTACATTTTCTATGTTTAGTTATGTTTAGATACACAGATACTTACCATTGTGTTCCAAGTGCCTATAGTATTCATGCTGTACAGGAGCGTGGGCTAGGAACAAAAGGCTATCCCACACAGCCTAGGTAAGGACATGCCGTCTGGGTTTGTGTAAGTGCACTCCATCATGATCACGCAACAAGACTGCCTCAGGACACATTTCTCAGAACGTATCCCCACCATTAAGCAACACACGATTGCATTTTAAAAGCTGATACATAAAGCAGAGGAAATCAAGCTATAACTCTGCTTCTCCTGAAGGAATTATACCTCAGAAAAAGGCAGAGCTGCTCCAAGAAGTTGCGAAGGAACAACAGAACTAGAATGTTACAATTTTGCAACCCTGATGAATTCATGAGTCTAGATCGTGAACAATCTGAGTCACAGAGACACAGATGGCCACTGTGTGCCTCTAGCAGTCCAGGTTGTTGGCCCATGAGGGGCCAAGGCAGGTGAGAGGACAGAAGCGGAGTCTGATTGGGCCTCCGGACCTCACTACCCCTCACTCCCTGCACGGGAGTGCAGGGTACAGAAGGCACCAGTATATGCCACCAGTGGGAAAGAGGTGGAGGGTTGACCCTACCTTAGGAGGCATACCAACCAATGTGGTTGGTGTGTGGATGTTATTCGGATCCTGAGGCAAACAAACTTGAAAAAATAAACCACTCATGAGTCAACTAGGGAAATCTGAGTAATGAGCGGCTATTCAATATTGAGAGATACTTGATGTTTTTAGGTATGATAATGATACCACGGTTGTCTTTTAAAAAAGCCCTGATGGAGACATGGGAAATATTATACTTTCAAAAGGAATGCTACGTTGTCTTGGATTTGCCTCAAACTATGAAAGTACGAAGTCTATGGAAGGAGCTAGCAAGGGAGCTGAGATGGTACCTGAGATGGTACCAGGCCACAATTGGTCCCTTTCCCTCCTATGCTTCAAAATTTACATAATGGGAAGTTAAAACAAAAAAATAAAACAAAAATTTGCCCAGAACATGGTGTTGGTCACTGTCAGGAGGTGACCAGACCCAGGGTCTCTGGGGGGCCTCAGTGTCCTGTGCAGGCTACACCACTGACATTCTCTGAAGGACTCAAACCCAGCTGCTGTCCCAGCTCAAAACAAATCCTTACCCTCTCATCAAAACAGCCTAATCAAACAACCTGAAAATGAAATAAATAAAATAATTCTATTTATAATAGCATCAAAAAGAATAAAATACTTAAGAATAAATTTAACAAAAGAAGTACAAAATTTGTACTCTAAAAGTGATAAAACATTGTTGAAAGAAAGTAAAGGTCTAAATAAATAAAAAAGACATCCCAGGTTCATAGATTGGAAGTCGTGATATTGTTAAGGCAGCAATATTCCCCAAACTGACCTACAGATTCAGCACAATCTCTACCAAAATTCTAGCTGCCTTTTTTCTTTGCAGAAATTGACAAGTTGATCTTCTAATTTATATAAAAATTCAAGAGATCCACAAATAGTCTTGGTAAAGAAAACAATCCTGAAAAAGAACATAGTTGGAATTCTTATGCTCCCCAGTTTCAATCTTACTCCAAAGCTACAGTAATCAAAACAGTATAGTACTGACACAAGGAGAGAGGTATAGACAAATGGAATTAAGAGTTCAGACACAGACCCTCATGAGTACAGTCAATTAATTTTTGATGAGTGTGTCTGTACAGGGAAAGAACAGTCTTTTCAACCAAGCAGTGCTGCAAAAACTGAATATTCATATGCAAAAAAATGAATCTGGGACCCCTATCTCACACTATATACAAAAATTAACTTGAAATATATTGTAGGTCTAAACGTAAGAGCTATAGCTACAAAACTCTTAAGAAAACAAGGGGTAAATCCTTATAACCTTGGCTTAGGCAATGATTTCTTCAATATGACACCAAAAGTATAAGCAACAAAAGCAAAAATATATAAAATTAGAAATCAAAAATTAAAAATTGTGCTTCAAAGGATGCCATCGAGAAAGCAAAAAAAAAAAAAATTCATAGAACAGGCAGGCGAAAATATCTGAAAGTCATATAGCAGATCGGGGCTGGTATCTAAGCTATGTTAAAAATTCACACAACTCAGGCCGGGCGCGGTGGCTCATGCCTGTAATCCTAGCACTCCGGAAAGCCGAGGCGGGAGGATTGTTTGAGCTCAGGAGTTCGAGACCGGCCTGAGCAAGAGTGAGACTCCGTCTCTACTAAAAATAGAAAGAAATTAATCGGACAACTAAAAATATATAGAAAAAATTAGCCGGGCATGGTGGCGCATGCCTGTAGTCCCAACTACTCGGGAGGCTGAGGCAGAAGGATTGCTTGAGCCCAAGAGTTTGAGGTTGCTGTGAGCTAGGCTGACGCCATGGCACTCACTCTAGCCTGAGCAAAAGAGTGAGATTATGTCTCAAAAAAAAAAAAAAAAAAAAAATAAGCAAAGGATATGAATGGACATTTCTGCAAAGAAGATATACAATTGGCCAATGAGCACCTGAAAAGATGCTCAACATCATTAGTTATTAGGGAAATGCAAATCGAAACCCCACCAGCTACCACTTCACATTCAAAAAACAGATGATAACAAGTGTTGGTGAAGATGTAGAGAAATCAGCCCTCAAACACTGCTGATGGGAATGTAACATGGTACGGCCACCCTGAGAACAGTCTCGTCATTCCTCAAAATGTTAAGTATAAAGTTACCATTATAAATCAGCAGTTCCATTCCTAAGTATCTACCTGAGAGGGATGGAAACTTATTCTACCCAAAAACTGTCTACTGATGTTCACAGCAGCATTATTCATAATCCAGATGTCCATCAACTGATGAATGGATAAACAAAATGTAGTGTACCCATATAACAGAATATTATTCAGCCATAAAAATGAAGTACTGAAACTAACAACATGGATGAACTTTGAAAACAGTATATTGAGTGAACGAAGCCAGCCGCAAAAGGCCACACGGTGTATGAGTCCATTTATACAAAAAGTCCAGAACAGGCACATATGTACACACAGAAGGAGGATGAAAGGGCCTGGGGAGGGGGAATGGGGAGCGACAGCTAATGAGTTAAGGGTTTTTTGGGGGGTGATGAAAATGTTCAAAAATGGACTGCAGTGATGGTTACACAACTCAGTGAATATACCAAAAACCTTTGAACTGTACAATTTCAATGGGTAAATTACATGGTATGTGAATTATAGCTCCATAAATATGTTAAAAAATAAACTGGGCAACGCATTCAAAGGTAGATTATTTTTCCTTGCTAAAGCAATCGTCTTATTATAAAGGTACCACAGCAGACCCCAGAGGGGAGAAAGACAGGAAAGGCATGCTGTAAAATGCGCTTATTTAGAAGGCTGTAAACCAGCCCTCCTTGCTGTTTAAGCGCTTGCCATGAACTCAGTTTACAATCGTGTCCTGCACTTAGGGGCGGGAGACCCCCGCCTTTCTACCCAAAGGTCGTGCTGGCTGCAGAGCAGAGGTGAGGTGGGGCCTCAGCACTGGGGAGCTAGCAAGTGTCCAATGTGCCCGGACACCTGCCAGGTGTCTGCACTGGAGGCAGGAGGTGCCTTGAGGCATTTGGACTAGTGGGCTTTTCCAGTCACTTTGGTTACACGACCAATGTTTGGTTGGTGGGGGACAAGGATGCTCATCATTCTGCATGGGGAGGGTGGTCAATGTCCAGAGTTGTCCCCTCCAACATTACTGGTCCTCCTACGACCCTCCAAGAACCAAGCCGTCCATGCCCCAAGACCCTCCATCCCTCCCGACTACTTGCAGCACGCACACTCAGTCGTTACTGCACGACCCTGACTTCACTGCCTGGCCCACTAAGATGTGAGAAGTGACCCTCTGTTGCTCCTCTAAGGTCAGACCCACCCAGCGGCTGTCACCACCCTTCTGTCTATGTCACATGCCAGCAGTGCTGGCTCAGAGCCACGCTGGGCAGTAGAGAATGGAAATGGCCAAAATGAGGACACAGCGAACCCAGCTACGAAGATGAAAGGAATTAAGAAGAAAGCCCATTCCTCCTGTTCCCACCTCCTGGACACCCCAACCCACTGCCCTGAGGCCATCCCCTGCCATGGACCCAGAGGCTCCTACTCACCCTGGGTCTCATGACTGACTTCCCTTTTAGACATAAAAAGGGCCCCAGGGTCACAGTCACCCTTTCCTGACATCCTCCGTTTGCCAGCCCTCTTTCTAGCTGCTTGGACTCACGGGACTAGACCAGGAAATGCCACTTAATTAATGATCTCTTCTCCATCCTTTCTTCTGGGAACCCTATTATATTCTTCTGAAAACAAGATGAGGCTTTTTGTACAGCTTTTTGTACAGACACTGGCAATGCTAATTTCACTGCCTCATCGATTACACTGGGTGCCATCTAAGTACAGTCATGCACAGCATGATGACACTTTGGGCCTTGACATACCACATATACAATGGTGGTCCCGTAACAGTATAATATCGTATTTTTACTGCACTTTTTCTAATTTAGATACGTTCAGACACACAAATACTCACCGTTGTGTTACAACTGCTTACAGTATTTAGCACAGTTCCATGCTGTGCAGGTTTGCAGCCTGGAAGCAACAGGCTGTACCATGTGGTGTGTAAGGACACTATGATGTTCACACAATGACGAAATTGCTGAACAGCGCACTTCTTAGAACATGTCCCTGTCGTTAAGTGATGCGTGACTGTATTTGGTACTCAACTATGTTATTCAGAGCAATGAAAGTTAATCTTTGGGTGCAAAACAATACAAGGAACACTCGGGTGCCCGTCTGGCTCCCGGGTCCCGCACGGTGGCGGTGGTGCACGCACCTCGCTGTTGCTGTAGCGCGCCAGCTCAGAGATGAAGCGCATGTGGTCCTCGCGGATCTGGATCATCTGCTCGCAGATGTTGTACTGCGGGCTGCTGCTTGAGGACGTGCACGTCCATCTGGCGGTGGAGGGAAAAGGCCTGCGTTACCTGACGAGGCACCAGCATAAAGCTCAGGCGTTTCAGCGGCTGGGGAAGCCAAGGATGTTTGGTACGGTGCCAGAGCCAGACGCAATGGGTTTTACATTTTTAAAGGGTTGTTTAAAAAAGAAAACAAAGAAGAATTTGTAGCTGAGACTCCCTGTGGCCTGTAAAGCCTTTACAGAAAAAGTTTGCCGACCCAAGACTGAGATGCAAGATCGTTTGTCAAAATCATGGTCGAACGGCAATTGCGGGTTGGTCACGGGTACAAGAGCTCAGCGAAAGTCAATGAGAGCATCCTCTGATACTCAACTGGCTGTGTGGACTCTTCCACAGAGAGTACTGGGTATTTATCGTGAGTTCTCATTGTGAGCTACAGTTCCTTTGCAGCGGGGTTTGGCCAACTTTCTCTGTTCAGGGCCAGAGAGCGAACATTTTAGGATTTGTGGGCCACATTGTCTCTGTTACATATCCTCCTTTT
>CAUYSK010098232.1:0-52393 GCA_963575035.1 Avahi laniger | reverse complement strand
GAGGTATGGGACATGGGGTACCTCACCCTCCAGGAAGCCTGCCATGTTCAGCTATCCAGAAACCGGAAGTCACATTTTTAATAATAATGGAATCCAATGCAAATTCTTAAATAGAAATTTTCAGACTTCCAATTTTTCTGTAACAAAGATTCAACAAACTCAATACACAGATACTATAGTAAGGATTAAAAGGAAATGCAACAGACCTTCAACAGGGATAAAAAATAAGTGCCACAGTCTTTGTAACTCTTCATATTCTCAACTCTATAACATAACTTTATGTAAATATTGTATTAAAGTCTGTTTTTCCCACTTTAAATACCATATAGGCAGGGACCACGTCTATTCCCTCTCACTGTTTGACCTAAGCATCCCCACACTATGCTAGGCACCGGTAGGCACACAGTATTTGAATGAAAGGAATAAGTATCTTTTTCTTCAATGAAGTATAATTGAAAAACTTCCAAATACTCTCACACCCTAACAATTCTATTAACATAGGGCTAAAGTCATATATAAAACTTAAATTCTACCACTAGAGTAAACATTGTATCAGTATAACCACCATTAAACCTCCCAACTTAAACTGCCATAGCCCTTCAACATATTCTTAATATTTCCTTCCTGAATCTTACTCAGTATTTTTAAAAATTTTTTTGTAGAGATGGGGTCTTACTCTGTTGCCCAGATTGGTCTCAAACTCTTGGGTTCAAGTGATCCTCCTGCCTTGACCTCCCAAAGTGCTGGTATTATAGGCATGAGCCACTGTGCCCAGCCTTACTCAATATTTTTTTAAAATATAGATCTAATGCTATGACAATGAAATAAAATCCTTGATATCCCTCAGTTTTCCATACAATAAAGTCTGAACAGCTTAGCCTAGAGTTCAAGGCCATTTTCTATTCCAGTATTATGCATCTTTCTAACCCCATCTCGTCTCACATTTTTACTCACACCCCATATTCTGTAGTTCAGCTGCCATTGTCAGCCGTGTCTGTCCTTGGAGCCACTGTCTGTGCCCTTAAATACCTTTGCTCATGTTTTCTTGATCTATGATGTTGAATCCCCTCCTATCACCCTTTCTCTGCCTGATAAATTCCTGTTCATTATTTTAGCCTAATTCAAATGTACTTGCTCCTAAGCCACATTCTTTCAATGCTCCATACCTGGTCAGATTTTTTTTTTTCCTATTCTTTGCTCTCTGGATATTCAGTTGAGGCCTCTATTATAGCACTCATTATTCAATATTATAGCTAGTTTTGTTTGTCCTGTTCTCTAGCTAGAGCTACCATATGTTGATGGTCTACCAGGCTTTTAAATCACTACTACAGGTTTAGTATCCCTTATCTGAAATGCTTGGGACCAGAAGTATTTTGGATTTTGGAATATTTATATTTATGGGTTGAGCATTCCTAATTTGAAAATCCTAAATCTGCAATGATCCAATGAGCATTTCCTTTGAGCATATGTCAGCACTCAAAAAGTATCAAATTTTCAAGCATTTCAGTTTTTAAATGTTTGGATTAGGGATGTTCAACATGTGTTAATATTTATCTATCTTTTTTTGGGGGGGGAATAAGTACTTTATTCCAAATGGTACAAAAATCAGAAAAAAGTGCAAAGGGTATTCAGTGAAAAGTAAATTTCCCTTGCTTTCCTATACCACAATTACCTAGTTTTTCTCCCCTGAGGTTCTCCCCCTATATCAGTTATCTGTTGCCATACTAATGTGATATAATAAACAGCCATAGAACTTTGGTGGCATATAGCAATAAGCATACATTTAGCACATGAGTCTATGGAGCACAGATGACCTGGGGTGAGGAGGCCTTATTTGTATATCTGCAGTCAGCTGGGGGTCAACCAAACAGCTCTGCAGAGCTCAGGCTAGGCCTACTCACGTGTCTGGTGGTTTAGCTAGCTGTTAGCTGATCTCGGATGATCTTATCTGCTCCACTAGGGTGATTTGACTTTATCCCTGCATGTCTCTTATCATCTGAAGGCTAGCCTTCTGGCAATTTCAGAGGGCAAGAATAAGCAAGCTCAATCATACAAGTACCTTTCAAGCCTCTGTTTGTATCATATTTGCTAATAACTCATTAGCCAAATCAAGTCATGTGGTTGAGCCCAGAGTCAGAGTGTGAGGGCACTACAAAGTACATGGCTATGGATAAGGGTGAAGAATTGAGGCTATTAATGTACTCTGCCATAGCCTTTTTCCATTTTCTAAACACATAAGTAAATACCTTATATATACTTTTTATCGACATAAATGATAGCATTCATTGTTTCCATAATTTGCATTTTTCCCCACACTACTTCATTATTTATTTCCATTGTTCTATCACCAGGTATATTCTCCTCAAGAAGATTAAATCAGGGAATCTTAAATCACAGTTATCCCTTCACTTCAAGCTGGAGTGAGCCTCTCAGTAATCCCAGAATGGCTTCAGCAGATGAACAAGATGGACTTAAGATTTTGAAGGTGGAGAAAGACCCTATATAGGACAAAGAAACCAACCATCGAGTGAACAACTTTTCTGGCCAGGAGGCCTCCTGACAACTTTTTAGGCAGTTTTGTTACCAAGAGACTTCTGGTCCCCAAGAAGCTCTGAGCCTGCTTTGGGAACTTTGTCATCAGTGGCTGAGGCCAGAAGACATATACCAAAGAGCAAATTCTGGAGCTGCTGGTGCTAGAGCAGTTCCTGACCATCCTACCTGCGGAGCTCCAGGCCTGGGTGTGGGAGTACCATCCAGAGAGTGGGGAGGAGGATGTGGCTGTGGTTGAAAGTCTGGAGCAAGAGCTTAGTGAGCCAGGGAACCAGGTGAGAGGAGGGAAGATGTTGGCCAAGACTATAATCATCCAATGATATGACTGAGGCTGGTGGATCCACTTCTAAGATGGCTCACTGGTATGGTTGTTGGTAGGGAGCCTCAGTTACTAACTGTTGACAGGAGGCCTTAGTTCTTTGCTATGTTGGTCTCTCCCTCGGGCTGCTTGAGTGTCATCACGACATGTCAGCTGGCTTTCTCCAGAGTAGAGGAGATAGAGAAAGAGAGACAAGGAAAAAAGGCAACAATGCTTTTTATGACTCAAGTTATATACCATCACTTCTGCCACATTTTGTATTCAGCGGAAGTGAGCCATCAAGTACAGCCCACACTCAAGGGGAGGGAAATTAGATTCCACCTTTTAAAAGGAGGAATGTCAAAGAACTTGTGGACTTATTTTAAACCACCACACCATTTGGGCTATCTTTACTCTCCCCCTTCTTCACTTGGGTGTGGAATTAAACTCTGGTCCTTCCACTGTGCCATCGCTCTAGAAAATGTTTCATATGGTTCCATGTGATCTCTTTTATTGAGTGTTAGCTTGGGCCTTGTAGTCCTTCTCTTATGAACTCAAATATACTTACATGTCTTCAAGCCCCAGATCACAAACATGGACATTCTGAAATGCTCTCAGAAGATGGTGGTACATCTGAAGGCCAAACAGAAATCAACAGTCACCCAGCTTCAGTCCACGGTGACACAGCTCAAATATGAATGTTTTGGTCTCCACCAATTTCAAGAACAAGGTAAGGACTTTAATAGGTCCATTCATGAGATCTCTGGTGGCTCTGTAGGATAATAGTTAATACTATGGACTCTGGGGCCAAATTGCCCAGGTTGGAATTTAAGCACTGCTACTTAGTATTCTGTGACAATAGGCAGGTCAGGTAACCTCCTTGCACCTTCAGCTTATGCATCTGTGAAATGGGGATAATCATAGCACTTTGGTCATGGAGTCATTTGAAGATTTAATAAGTATTTTAATATATTTAAAACACTTAGAACAGTACTTGCCTTGTAGTAAATATTCTAGAGTGCCTGCTTGTATACATCCTCCCTGGGAGCCTTGCTTTCTCTGAGTGATCCCCTCCAGCCATTTCAGCAGTGCTGATGACCCCTTACTTTGCTAACCTAAATATCTCTGTTTAACCCCTCTTTCATTACACCACCAGTTTTTCATTCCTAGAATGTGTCTGTTTGATAGGAATCTTTTTATTCCCCTCTATGATAGTATTCTTTCATAAAGGAAAGAGATGACATTGTTTGGTCCACTTATTATTCCAGGTGGTGAAACTATGCCTGAAAACCTGGAGTTGGCATTGAAGCAAGAAGTCTTAAAAGAAATGGAACATTTTGAGGATAGCAGACTCCAAAGAGATGCTTCTCTGGATTCTAAGTACAAGGAAACTTGTAAACATGAAAGCAGGGCAGAAAAGCAGCAGGGACACACCACTGAAGAGAGACATCATAGGTGCAATGAATGTGGGAAAAGCTTCATTCAGAGTCCAGTCCTCATTCAGCACCAGAGAATCCATACTGCGGAGAAGCCATATGAATGTGAAAAATGTGGGAAGGCCTTCAGCCAGAGGTCAGGCCTGAATGAACATCAGTGGAGCCACACTGGAGAGAAGCCCTATCAATGTAAGGAGTGTAGGAAAGCCTTCAGTGCCAGCAATGGCCTCATTAGACACCGAAGAATCCATACAGGAGAAAAACCATATAAATGTGAGGCATGTAGGAAGGCTTTCCACCTCAGCTCATACCTTGTTCAGCATCAGAGGATACACACTGGAGAGAAGCGTTATCAGTGTAATGAGTGTGATAAAGCCTTCGGTCAGAATGCAGGGCTTTTCCAGCATCTTCGTATCCACACTGGTGAGAAACCCTATCAATACAGTCAGTGTAGTAAAAGCTTTAGTAGGTGGACACTCCTTATGAAACATCAGAGAAGCCATACTGGAGAGAGACCATATGGGTGTGATGAGTGTGGGAAAGCCTTCAGTCATCATTGCAACCTTATTAGGCATTTTAGAATCCATGCTATTACATAATTGGGTTAAGTCTATGGACCCTCAGGCCCTTAAATGGGGCCATTTTGGAAAGTAAGATTTTCAAGTGGCTTATTCTTTTCTTATCAAATTTATTTTGCTTTGGAGTAAGTAGCTTGTCCACAAACCATGTGCTGGTGTCTCCTGGGTGGATGACTGTGGGAGTGGGGGGTTTCTAGGTGGCTTCCTTATTCCATATCCTTTGGTTCATTTCTACTGATGTCCCTTAAAGGGATCAAATTTTATCTGGAAAATATTGGTATGGAGGGGCTGTTTTTGAGTAATACTGAATATTAAACAACTCTAACAGTGTATCCTTTTTCAAAAAATTGGTTAAGTTCAAAGGATATTCAGAGAGTGGGTCTTTTTTTTTTTTTTTGTAAGAGTTACATTTTATGATCCAGCAATCCCACTATTGGGTATTTACCAAAAGGAGAAAAAGACATTTTATAAAAAAGACATTTGTACTCGAATGTTTATAGCAGTATAATTCAAGGTTGCAAAGATGTGGAAACAACCCAAGTGCCCATCAATAAATTAGTGGATTAATAAAATGTGTTATATGTATACCATGGAGTACTACTCAGCCATAAAAAAGTAGTGAACTATTACCTTTTGTAACAACCCGGATGGAACTGGAGACCATCCTCCTAAGTGAAGTATCACAAGAATGGAAAAACAAACACTACATGTATTCACTATTTAAATTGAACTAAATGATCAATACTCATGTACATATGGTAGTAAAATTCAACAGAAATCAAGCAGGTGGGAGGGGGAAGGAGGAGATGGGTAAATTCACACCTAATGGGTACAATGCACACTATCTGGGTTATGGGCACACTTACGAATTTGACTCAAACCGTACAAAAGCAATTTATGTAACTAAATAGTTTGTACCCTGTAATATTCTATAATTTAAAAGAAAGAGTTACATTTCAAACACACTTAAAGTTTTTGGAAATAAGAATTGTCTGCATTCTCACAGGTAATCATTGCTGTGGTCTCCTCTAGGAATGTCATAAATGGCCTCTGTGAGCAGTGTTATCCATTGCCTAGTCTGGACAGTATAAAAATCTGTGTTCCACTTCATATCTTAACTCCAAATTCTCAGTACAGGTCATTAACATATTTAAGTTTTCTGGTTTTGTTATAAATAATGAGTAATATCATACTGTAAAACCTCTGTTCTTCACAATGTGCCTCTTTAATTTATAGTCTTTTCTGTCAGCATTATTCCCCTGCCCCTGCCTTTTGGGGGTTAGTCGGCAACTTTGAGTGCCATTGCAAGCAGCATCTTTGAAGATGTAACTCTATAAAGAAAAGGAGCCTCTGACCTCGGGCAGCTTGCCGCTTACTGGGAACACCAGCCTGCTCAGTGTATTCATCGTCAGGGTTAACCACATGCTTTGGCACCAGACTGTCCAGGTTCAAATCCTACCTGTCCGTTTGTGAGCTGTGGAACTTTAGGCAACTTATCAAAATGCCTCTATGCTACAGCCTCCCCATCTGTAAAACAGAGGAGATAACAGTCCCCTTCTCATAGGATACATAAGATTAAATAAATACAAACTTGTAAAGCACTTAAGACATAGCTCTCAATAAATGTGCACTATGATTTACATAAGAAATAATATGTACATAAATAATACCTAAGAAATAATAATAATACCATTTAAGAAGTGTAGGTGGAATTGTAAGTATCATGTTAACACTAGGATATTAAATGCCTCTGCTGACATTCTCATTATACTTTTTTCCACAGTCAAAATCTCAATCAGAATTTCAAAAGAGGAAATAAAAGTTCAGCTTAAAAGTACATTGCCCTAAACCTTTGTCTTTGAAGTTTATTTAAAAAATGTTATTGTGTTTGTGTATTTCTTTATACCTTAGAAATCATATAAAAAAACTCTTTAAAATTCCTTTAGTATATCATTTGTTAATACAATTAGCAATTAACTAAAGCCAAATTTTCTAGAATAGTGCTTATCAAATTTTAGAGTGCCTACAAGTCACCTGGGATCTTGTTACAGTGCAGACTCTAATTCAAAAGTTCAGAAGGGGCCCAGGAACCTGCATTTTAGTAAGCTCCCAGGAGATGCTGATGCTGCTGGTTCATGGACCACACTTTGAGTATCGAGGTCCCAGACTTCCCTGAGTATTCGTATGGTCCATCCAATATGCTAGAGGCACCAAGCAAATAACAGCTCCCTTTGCATCCTTCCACCAGTGACCTCCACATCAACATGTGGTCCTTAAACCTGTGCTCCCCACATGGACCCGCTGCCTGTCCCACCCTAACAGGAGTTAGATGCCTGTGAAGTACAGCGGGCAGGTGGGGTGAGGTGAGTTTGGGGAGCTAGGCTGCTCCTGCTCTGACACAGGCAAATACAGCCAAATCCTTACCCAGGAAGTCTAAACAGGATCCATAAACGTTTGTTGAAAGGAGCTGCTGTGTGGTTATGCACACACTACAGACCTGCCAGTCCTCACTCTCAGTGCTCTCTTGGGCTTTCTGAGCTGCTCAGGCCACAGGAACAAGGTCCCAGCTGAGATGGCCTTACCTGTGGTGCTACTACATGCCACACTTATCTTCAACACTGAAGCCTTGCTTGGGCCCTCTGTGACTCCAACCCCAGTGCTCAGGCAGCCCCTTTCTCTCTCATCTACTCAGAAAGACAAAGAAAAGCTCATAGAAGAGAAAGTAGCCACAAAATATAGATCAAAAAGGGTAAAGGACAAGAAAGTAAGGGAAGGAGGGACCTCCCAAATAGGTGAGAGAGGCAGAGGGAAGGGATGGGGGAGAAAAAAGGGCCTGATAGGGCAAGCCTACAGCAAAGAGACAGTCGAAAGAATTTGGGAATGGTTCATTTTTTTCAGATTCTGTTTCACCGATCTGGTCCAAAGTGTTACAGTAGCTGATGCCACCACTTCTCTGCATTCAGTCCCATTGATAGTGACAAAAAGGACTTTCAGTGCCTGTGACCAAAGAAGTACCAAGAGTTTAGAAGGGTGGTTCAGATTGTGGATAGAGGCACACAGTCATTCCACAAGCATCCACTGCACATCTGCTTTGGGCCAGCAGGCACCATGGTAGGGGCTTGGGACACATCAGCAAACAGAGTAGACAAAGGTTCCTGCCTCACAGAGTTTACATTCTGGTGGGGGGTGGGTAATAAACAATAACCATAGTAATTAAATTATACAGTATATTTAGAAACAGAAGAAAGTGGACCTGCTTAAAGGAGGAGTAAGGTTTCATTACACAGGGTGGTCAGGGAGGCCTCGTTGAGAAGGAGGCATTTAAGCTAAGATGTGGAGGAGATAAGACAGTCAGCCCGATGCTATCTGGGAGTAGGGAGTTCCAGGAAGAGGGATCAAGCAGTGCAAAGGCCCTAATGTTTGAAATAAAAATAGCTTACCTGTTGGATTGGTCAATGATCCTCACAATCACCCTAGAAGAGGAAGGCATCGGTATTTACCATTCATGTTCATAGTTGTGTAGGCTGAGCATGGTGAAATAAAGTGGATTGATGATGTCACATGCCTGCGAGGTGGCAAAGGTCTGCATTCAAGACTGACTGATTCCCTTTCTAGTGATCTTTCCTATTAAGTACCTGGAAACTTTGTTTTACAATCTGGAAAATTATTCTTTTCTTCCTTATCTAGAAAACATATGTGATGCATACGGGGTGCAGCGGATAACCTGTTGGTACACAAGAGGAAGAAATGCATAGAATCCTGCAGGTCATGTGATCTTCATGGATGGGTGTGAAAGGCTGGGGCGTGAGAGCGCAGAAGTGCAGGGATTCTGGAGGCAGCTCGAGCCTGGTGGGGGGAAGGGCTGGGAAAGTGAAGGGGTGGGAGAATGGGGACACCATCAAGTTTGCTGCTTGGTGACGTAGCACAGTTGGTGTTTGTTACTATCTAGCCGTGTGACTGTGGACAAGTTACTTCACCTCTCGTGCCCTTTGGAAAGACATGAAGGTTAGGTGAGTGAGGAGAGAGATCTCAGAATGTAAGGCAATACAGGTAAAGTCTGGAAATCCATTTGTGGAGCGAGCAGGGCGGGGTGGGGGCGGTTAGGAATTGGAAGGGAAGAGCCAAGAAATCCCAGGATGTTTGGGGAATGGGGCAAGGAGAGAGTCGCTGGCTTGCCTCTGCCCTAAATGGGCCTACCGCCTGGTTAAGGAGCTGACATAGCCTCTGAGCCGCCTGGAGAGGCAGCGGGAGTGTCCGCCCGCGGCGGAGGGGGGCGGGGTCCTTCTTGCGGTGTCCCCCGGGTCCCACCTACGTTGCAGAGTCTTGGTCGGAGCTTGACCCGCCCGGTGTGAGTCCTCAGGCGAGCAGGACGGCGCGTTCGGCTCCACGGTTAAGCCCAGGAGTGACTAGGGCGTCACAAACCGTGGCTTAGATAAATGCTGGCTTTTCAGGAATAAATACAGTAGTAATAATAGAGACTTCCGTAGTTCCTGCCATAAGCCTGCCGCAATTCTAGTTGCTTAGCATGTATTAACTGATTTAATCCTCAAACATGATCCAAACGTGATAATTAATTCCATTTTAAAGAGGGGGAAACTGAAGCACAAAGAGATTAAGTCACTCTCCAAAGTCACAAAGCTTGTAGTCAGCAGAGGCACCCACTGTGCTCTTGATCCCATTTCTCTCTTTCTTCTTTTCTATTCCTTCCTTCCTTCCTCCTTTTTCTTTCTTTTCTTTTCTTTCTTTCCCTTCTTTTCTACAGGGTCTTGCTCCACACTCCTCCCCAGCCCACCCTGCCCCACAAGTGCAGTGTATGGATGGTAGCTCCCTACAGCCTTGAACTCATGGGGTCAAGGGTTCCTTCTGCATCAGCCTCCCAAGTAGCTGGGACTACAAGCCAGATCACGACCCTGGGCTAATTTTTTTATTTTTTGTAGAGAAGGGTTCTCATTATGTTGCTCAGGCAGTTGGTCTCTAATTCCTGGCTTCAAGTGATTTTCCCATCTTGGTTTCCCAAAATATTAGGATTATAGGCGGGAGCCACGGCATCTGGCCTTGACTCCATTTCAGATAAAGTCAAAGTCTGCTCCCTCATTGATTTGCCTTCTATACCCACAAAACTACTAAATATTAGGTCAATGCTGTCTGTCTACGCTGGATTTCTTTTTAACAACTACCCTACTTAGAATTGAGAGCACAGTTCATTCAGCAAATCTATTGCTACACACTGAGGTTGTGTCCCGTTTTTTACTATTTGGAACAACACTGCAGTGACATGCCTTGTACTTCCAGATACATTATTTTACTTGTAAATATTTTAGTATATATCATTAATAAATAAGAACCCTTTAAAAACATAACCATAATACCTTTATCACCTAAAAGTTTAATAGTTATTCCTCTATCATTACATATGCAATAGATGTTTAAATTTCCAGTTCTTATAAACATAAGTTTTTTTCTTTGTTTTTTTTGTTTGTTTTTTTTTGAGAAAGAGTCTCGCTCTGTTGCCCAGGCTAGAAGTGAGTGCCGTGGCGTCAGCCTAGCTCACAGCATCCTCAAACTCCTGGGCTCAGGCGATCCCACTGCCTCAGCCTCCCAAGTAGCTGGGACTACAGGCATGCGCCACCATGCCCGGCTAATTTTTTCTATATATATATTTTTAGTTGTCCAGATCATTTCTTTCTATTTTTTAGTAGAGACAAGGTTTCGCTCTTGGTCAGGCTGGTCTCGAACTCCTGACCTTGAGCGATCCACCCACCTTGGCCTCCCAGAGTGCTCGGATTACAGGTGTGAGCCACCGTGCCTGGCCAGACATAAGTTTTTTACATTTGTTTGAATCAAGATCCCCCATGATATGCAAAAAGAATGTCTGCCTGATATATCTTGTCTCTTTTAATCTACAGGTTTCCCCTCCATTTCATTTTTTCCCATTGCATTGTATTTTTTGAGGGGGAAAAAAGAGTGTTGATCCTGTAATTGCTCACTGTATGCATTTTGATGAACATATCTCTGTAGCGTAGTTTAACATCTTTTTCTGTCTTCTGTATTTCCTGTGAGTTGGTAGTTCACAGGAGTTCAGTTCCGCTTCACGCAGGCCTCTTTAACATGACAGCTTGCTTCATCAAAACCTCCAAGGGAGAGCATCTGCTAGAAGACAGAAGTCAGTTTTTTTGTAACCTAATCACAGAAGTGACATTCTCTCAACATTGCTGTAGTCTATCAATTAGAAGCAAGTTATTTAAAGAGGGGATTATACGGGCCTTGAATACTAAGAAGTGAGATCATTGGGAAACATTTTAGAGGCTGCCTCCCACACTTTACTCCCATGTCAAGTATCCCAGTTCTCAAAGACAGTGGGGAATGACAGAATTAAAATATCACATCATATGTGAATTTATTAATAAAATTTTAAAACCACTAAAGTGCCTTCAAATTGGCTGTGCTAATTTACATTCCCACCAGCATAGTATGGTTATTATCTTATTTCCTTGCCCATTATCAAACTTAAAAATATTTGCCAAGCTATTGGGTTTGTAATGGTATCTTTGGGCTTTTTAACTTCTCCTTATCAGTGGGTAGAAATTTTTTTTATTTTGGATACTAATCCCTTGTGTGTGTGTTTATATATACACACATATATTTATTATATATTTCATTTTTCAATAAATTAGGACTATCCCTGAAGACTAGATGCTGAATAGGAGTCTTCCTGAATCCCAGAGTATAGGCAGAGCAAATGTGCTACTAAATTTTCTAGGCTCAGACTATCTGGAGAACCAAGAGAAGTCCTAGTTGTGGCCATGCCAGTCCCTCGAGGTACAGAAAAGGGCTTCAAAAGTCAAGGTGGAAAAAGGCAGCTTGGCCACACGTGGAATCAGGAATCCAGAGTTTGAGGAAGAGTCCTTCATACTAGGAAAT
Organism: Avahi laniger; assembly: GCA_963575035.1. Classification (NCBI taxonomy): domain Eukaryota; kingdom Metazoa; phylum Chordata; class Mammalia; order Primates; family Indriidae; genus Avahi; species Avahi laniger. The sequence goes on along the minus strand of CAUYSK010098232.1, from coordinate 40,610 downwards.
CTGCAGAGAGCACTTCAGGCACCTCTGCTACCTTGATTGCCCTGGGCCTTGAGTGACTAAGCAATCTCTGCAAGATCTGCCATCAGAGGTTGTAGCCTGACCACACCTGGAGTTGCTGGTGCTGGAGCAGTTCCTGACCATCCTGCCTGAGGAACTCCAGATCTCAGTGAGAGAACATCACCCAGAAAGTGAAGAGGCTGTGACCTTGCTGGGGGAGTAGAAGAGAAAGATTGATGGATCAAGACAGCAGATGGACAGACAGGTAGAAGCCTTGGAGGTGTAGAGCCAGAACAAGGGGCATGGCGCAAACAAGTTGGTGGGGGCGGGGGGCGGAGTATGTCTGAGAAGCTTCAGTCTCTGCTGAGCCAAGATAAAGTTATCAGTTATTGTTGTTTTTCATTTGAACTTTTGAATATCACCCCTGTAGCTCTCAAATGGTCTAATGAAACATTGATTGCTCTCCTCCTGTCCTATGTTCCCCAAGTCTCTTCTCTGAGGATTTAGTCCTAATTCCCATAATAATTTCTAAAGAAACCTACCGATTCAGGGTCCAGCCCATTTCCATAAAAGGGACATAATAATGAAGGAAAAATTACCTCTGAGGGCATTGCAGGCATCCTTAGTCAATCAGCTGCAGCCTGGAAAGACCCAGTTCAAATAAGAACCTCCAAAACCATGCACCATTCCAAAGACTAGTCAGAAGCAAAATTTCTTCTAAGATGAAAGTACTGCCAGCTAAAGATATATAAGAAATCTTTGGGCCTGTTTTTATTCATTGCCCCTTTCATCAAAATCCTCTCTATCCATCTTATCACACTCAGTTGATACATATGAAATATGTACTTATGGAATGAATGAATGAAGATATGTGGGCAGAATTAATATTTATCATTCCTTCCGGAGATAAAGAATTTATTCTCATGTTTGGCTTCTTGTTTGTTCTATCATTCTATCATAGCCTATGTTTACTTTTGTGTTTGTTTTGTATAGATTGAGTCACATATGTTTAGTTTAACCAGCATAGACATGAGAGAATTAACTATGGCCCTCATCATGAACGATTGTGGATGTGTCCTTTTGAGAATGACTGAGCAGTGCTTAAAACACCTTCACATTAGAACGTAAATGTGGCTGGGCGCAGTGGCTCACACCTGTAATCGTAGCACTCTGGGAAGCCAAGGCAGGAAGGTTGCTTGAGCACAGGAGTTTGAGACCAGCCTGAGCAAGAGCGAGACCCCGTCTCTACTAAATATAGAAAAATTAGCCAGGTGTGTTGGCATGCCCCTGTAGTCCCAGCTACTTGGGAGGCTGAGGTAGGAGGATGGCCTGAACCCAGGAGTGCAAGGTTGCATTGAGCTATCATGATGCCACTGCACTCTATCTAGTCAACAAAGCAAGACCCTGTCTCAAAAAAAAAAAAAAAAAAAAAGGCACTCTCCAGAGAAATTTTTTTTTTTTTAAAGAGGCTGGATTTCAATTTTTAAATGCATAAAATAGTCAATGCAACAAAGAAATGCTTCCCTACATGTCTGACACAAAATTAGACATAGAGAAAGGGTACCACTGGAGTTCAACATTTTCTCAGATAATTTTTAACATTATTTGTTACAAGTCTTTGAAACTCTATATAAATGTCTGATTTTTAAAATATTACTTAATTAGTTAATTTCACTACATACATCAGATTTGCTTTGGGAGGGTATAATCTAATCTGTAGTTATCATTTTACTATGTCTTATTAATGTCTGCATTGTGCCCATTTATCTGCCTTAATCTGACAGATTAGCATTGTGTTCCAAGTAGAAATGTGCAACACATCTCCGAAAATCCAAGATGTCTAGAGAGGCACCTGGATTACAGGTTCTGTGTAGTTGCCATGCATTGTTCATGGCTACATCAATCATGTAGCTCACCAAAATTGAGTACCATTTCTTGCTTCTTATTCTCACCCTATATTTGGAAATAATTTGATCCATTTTAGCTACACCTTCCTTGCTTTCATTGTACACTTTCACTATGGATGGTTGACTTATCTGAGGGATCTCTTCATTATCAACAAAACAACTTATCTCACTAACTGGTTCTATGCCTACAGCATTGGAGCACAGACTGATAATGCCATCACCATACCAACGACACAAAATTATCTCATCATTTTCTTCCACTCGGAAATCAAAATACCCCCTCTTCATTTTTTTCATATGTTCTCCATTCATAAGGGGGCATTTTTCAGTCCTGTTCTCACGAATCATTCCTGTTGCCCTCACTCCCTTCTTCTTCAAGGCTGACACTAATTTGACACTTGTAAAGAAGCTATCAAAACACAGGTGATAGGGATATTGACCTCTCTCTAAAAGAACATCAGCAAAGTTCATCACTAGATTTCCACCTAACCCAAGGCCAAGATCTTCATATGCCTTCATACTTGATTCTTCTTGATAGGGTTCAAACCAAACCAGATAACCCTGTGTGGTTGTGCCACACCAAATTTTATAGCCAATTCTAATAGGCTTTCCATTCAGGAATTGGTCACTATCAAAGCATTCACACATTGACTTATCAAAGCAATAGTATTCTTCTAGGGGAGCATACAGGAGGAAATTTTTATTCATTTGCTTTATGAGAGGCCTCAGTTTTGTAAGCTTATCTTTTTGATCTAGGTGGCCATTATCTGCAAAGTGCAGGTATGAGAAAATCAACTCAAATCTGTCCCTTCTAATAGCATCTCTAACCAAGTTCTGATCAGCATCAGGGATTTCCCAATACAGTCCCCTTCTGGGATGCCTCACAAACCCACTCAAAAGCAGAACACCAAACACACACTTCATTTCCTGAACTGTCACTTCCAAGCTGACATTTTTCTGAGAAGCATAATTATTGGTTTCACCGACAATTAAGTTGAATGTTTCATCATCAAAAAATAATTCAAAGAGCTCTACTGGGTTCAACTTTTCATTCTTGAGATTCAAAAGTCCAGAATCCAGGGCTGACCACCTTGGAAAGTTGGGTTTAATGTCTCTTTTGGTCCAATTCTTTTCTGGGACACTTGACACCTTTAGCTTCTTTTGAGCAGGCTGGGTCTCAGGCTCATTATCTTCCTCCAAATCTGAGTCACCAGAAAATGCGAGGCCTTGGAGTAGTTCACTCACTCGAGCTTTGTCTTTTTTTCTCTCTTTTCGGGTAATATCTCCTGCAGCGTATTCCAAGGATGAAATGTGTGTCCGGGCCCATAAGTCACCGGGGTGACGGTCCTTCAGAGTGTTCAAAAGTGCAACTGTCCTTTCAGTAGGGACAGGAATATAAGGGATCTGGGGTGCATGATCTCTGGGAAAGAAAAAAGAGCATACGTTATAAAAATCTTCAGTCTTTCCCAGCCACTTGGGGGGCTCAGGCCAGAGGATTCTTGAGCCCAGGAGTTTGAATTCAGCCTGGACAACATAGAAAGAAGGAAAAAAAAACCTCAGTGTTATTCTTTAATAGATGAGAAATCCACTAAAGCCTAAATCTTTTGGCAGGAGAGGATTACTTACTTCTCACTCCTCTTGTTTCCGTGGAGAGGACTTTGGCTAGACTTAACATTTCTGGCCTCTCTCCACCTCTCGCCCATTTCTTATGACATAAGAAATTGTCGAATCTGGGGAAAGGAACTGAGCATCATGGTGCAGCCCCTTCCTCTGTCCTCTTTAGTAGCAAGATCCAGATATCCCATGCTCCTTTTTGCCCCAAGTTGCATCGGCAGGACTGTGCAGGGGGACATCTGCTGCACTTGTCCTCTGCCAGTATGAGCCTATTTAGCTCTGCCTCTGAGCTGCTTTATCCACTCTAGCGTCTGACAATAATAGAGTTGAGGCTTCCAGAACCATCTGTTTTAATCCTGTGTCCCCGTCAATTGGTTTGGAACTTGGACAAGGAAGAAGGTTGTTATTTACTGGGCATCCTCACACGTCTCAAAGAATTTCTGAACATGGAAGGACTTAGCTTTTTCTAGTGCTACATTTACCTGGTGGACATACTGCTCTGGAAAGAAACAAAAAAGAAACTCAGCTCATTGCACTTGAATTGATTTTTGTGAGGTTTACAAGGAAGTAAAGCTGAAGATACTAAAGTTACTAAGATGAAAAGCATTATTTTACACAAACTTCTTTCTTATTTCTAGATATTTGCATTTCATTTACTAGTGTTCTATCAGTAAACTAGTCTAGTTTTAGAAGACATAGCAGCAAAAAAGCAGTGAAAAGAGTATATTTTAATATAATTTACACTACATATATTTACTTAAAGCATTTATTATCCTGGGTGTCTATGTGTGTTTAACACATCCATCGTAAAGAGTTCCCTGACATCCACCTCTTCAGTGAATACTGTCATGACACTGAGCCTTTCCACTGCTGAAATCTAAATTCCAGGAGACACAGTGTATTAAGCCGAATATTGTGAGGAAGGAAATGGGAAAAAGAGTGAGGCAAGAAAGCAGGGTGACAATAAGGACTAGAGGAGGGATGCAAGTGGGTACGTGGGGCTGGGTCTTTGACATAATGGCTGAGCTGCTGCACCAAACCGAGAACAGCCTACCTTCAGCCTTTTTGTCATGTGAAACAATAAGATATCTTTATTCGTATAGGCACTGTGAGTCATGGGTCACGGTTTCAGTTAGCTGGTGCTGAATGCCCCCAACAGGCACAGTAACAGATTCCTGTTCTCCAGTTATAGCTCTGCACTAAGTTATTGAACATTATTTCTCTTCCTTAGTGGAGCTTGGCTCAGTCCTCACTAGGTTAATGAAAGAGAGATGAGAAATTTCACTTCTCTTCTTAAGCTTCAAGACATTTCTATTTAGCTGAGATTTGGCTTCCTGTTTTCCTGAGATGAGCAAATGTCAGTAAAGCCCTACTTACTCCCTGCTCTGTTCTTTAGCCTAATTATCCTGCCTTATTTCCTTTCTCCTCTTTTCTTAAGTCTCTGAAGAGTTACTGGCCTCACCAGAAGCCAACCCTCTGCTTGTGATTTGGTCCCTGCTTTAGCAGTATCTATGTTACATATTCACTCATTCCCACAAACAACACTTATGAAGTGTCCGCTACTATCATTAATTTCTCCTTTTTTATCAGCTACATTCCTTCTGATCTCTTCCTTATTCGAGTCTTCTACTGAAGGTTGAAAATACCCTGTTTGCCTCACTAAGTCCTCTTCCAGTTCTGATGATATTTCTTTCTTAACTGTCATGGCAGCTTCACCTGCAGCCTTTACTCTCATCTAAATTCTCTGTCTTTTGGCTTCTTTATCTGCAGCTCCAAAATATGTAAAAGGGCCCCAGGGAAGAGTGATTAAGCAGGATACCCTGAGTCAGGACAGGATTCCTAGAGGAAACTGTGCCGAATGAAGGTTTTGTACAATTATTGTATATTGACAATATTCAATAGGTCACGTTCTTGGCATCAGGCCTCCTATGATCACAGAAGTGATAGTGGCACTCATTCTCTATTATTCCAGGGAAGCAGGCTCTTGACCAACTGGTTTCTCTAGTCCCATTCCAATTTCTTCTTATGTCTCTAGGATTTGATCCACTCAGGACCATGGACACTCACCTGTTGGGTATTCCTGAGGCCTCCCAACCTTGTTTCATTTCTTCAGAAGTTTCTTGCTTTGCATTAAACAATCCATCTTTAGTTACAATTTCTTCAGCTAAAATAATACATTAATGATTTGAATGTCATATCTATAAATTTTGAAAAAACAACCTCCAGGGTAGGGAATAGATGTTCCAAATTAAACAAAAAACAAATCAATAGATGTCTCAGGGGTATACAGTTTCATCAATCCTACAAAATATGGCACAGTGTGGGAAGGTGATAAGAAAGGTCAATTACAGTACAAGAGCCCAGCTGGAAGAGGGTCCAACAGGGCAGAGCACATTTAAAGAAAATTAAACATGAACAGTTGTGTTCTCAGAGAGTAAAGAGAACTTTCTCTGAAGTAAAGAAGGGAACAGGCAGAGGTGTTCATGGGGCTTCCGAGTATGAAGGGATATCTGAAATGACAAGTCATATGGAAGCGTCATTAGGGAAGAAAAGGGGATACAAAGTAAGAGTCACTGAGAATCAGGGAATAGGCAGGGATGAGCAGAGAAGATAACAAGAATCATTAAGCTGGGTGAGTAGCAACGGAAGAAGAAAATGTGATTGGGAAGGACACGAAACGGTAAGAGCTGAGAGAAGTCAGCAGGCAGAGGCCGGAAGAAGGAAAGGGGAGGGTGAGGGTCTATAGGAAGTGTGGTCTCCCAACGGCCAATTCAGGGTCAGGGGTGGGAAAAGGAGAGCACAGGCCAGAGGCCTATCCTTACACATCAGACCCAGGCTTTCAACCTTCTCCTGAGCTGAGTTCCCACAGACGTTCCTCTGAGCCAGACTCAGATGTGGCCACTCCTGTGGGGCAGGGGCCTGGGCTGTTTCTTCCTCAGTCTTCACTGATGTCTAAAGAAACAAAAAAATGGCCTCTCAGTTTTCACTGTGGTAAGGATAGGGGGTCCAGTTGTGAAGGGTGTTGAATACCACACTGTAGACCAGTGGTACAATCCCTCAGGGCATTCTATAAATTTGTGGGAATATTTTTGGTTATAACAATGATCCCTACCACCTTGTGCCAAAGCCATTCATAAGATGAGGCCAGGGTTGTTAGTCATTCCACAACGCATGGGATGTTCCCACACTACAAAGAACTGTCCCACATCCTATAGGACTTTCAAGTGTCCTGCTGAACCAAACCTACAATCAATATAAATCAGCTGCACTTAAGTATAAGAGAGTTTTTACAGGGTGATACTAAAAACACTGGTAATTCAAGAACATTACAAAGAAGGAAATTTACATAGAATAAAGACATTGTCACAATAGTTGATTTACTCAGACTATTCTACACACTGTCTTATAGCATTTTCTACTATGCATTTGGTTGAAGAGCATTTCAATACAATATTATAGCCACTACAAATACAATTAAACCAATTACAAATAACTAATGCAGGAATCCTCAGACTCCTTTTAAACAGATTTGGAATCTAATATAAATGCAGAGATCTCACTGAATTTCATTAGTAAAGATTATTTAAAAATATTTCAAACCTAACAATGATAAGATTTCTAGGTTAGAAAAATTATACTCTGAAATTATTTATTTTGGAGGTTGTCTGTGGTTTTTCTATCTTTGTATGACACTATCTCCAAAGGCCTACCAAATGGCTTTTTATTAACCTCTTGATATTCTGTTTCATTTCCCAATCTACGCTCTCTTTCCCATTGCCTGAAAAAGGAGTCAGTGCTCAGTCTTTTAACAGACTGAATGTCTGTTTTGACAAGGAGGGGAGTTTCAAGACAGAAGATATGTTTTCTCTTTACTGTATTACTACTCGATCCCAAACTTCAAATGGAGAATTATTTTGATATTAATACTAAAAAGCCCACCTCATTTAAATATTGGCATACCTTGGAGATAGTGCAGGTTCAGTTCCAGACCTCTGCAATAGAGTATCACAATTAAGTGAGTCACACAATTTTTTGGTTTCCCAGTGCACATAGAAGTTGTGTTTACACTATACTGTAGTCTGTTAAGTGTGCGATAGCATTACGTCTAAAAAAACCCAATGTACATATCTTAATTATAAGACATTTTATTGCTAAAAAATGCTAACAACCATCAGAGCCTTCAGTGAGTAATCTTTATGGTAGTGGAGAACCTGGCCTTGATGTTGACGGCTGCTAACTGATCGGAGTGGTGATTGCTGAAGGCTGGGGTGGCTGTGGCAATTTCTTAAAAGAAGACAACAGCGAAGTTTGCTGCATTGATAGATTCTTCCTGTCGTGAAAGATCACTCTGTAGCATATGGTGCTGTCTGGTAGCATTTTACTCACAGTAGAACTTTCAAAACTGGAGTCAAACCTCTCAAATCCTGCTGCCACTTTATCAACTAAGTTTATGTAATATTCTACATCCTTTGTTGTCATTTCAACAATGTTCACAGCATCTTCACCAAAAGTAAATTCCATCTCAAGAAATCACTTTCTTTTCAGTCAAATCTGGTCTGCTGGAAAGTAGGGGGGAAAAAAAGAGGAAGGAGAAGAAACCACTTTCTTTGCTCATCCATGAAAAGCAGCTCTTCATCCATTAAAGTTTTATCATGATATAGAAGAAATTCAGTTACATCTTCAGGCTCCACTTCTGATTCTAGTTCCTTGCTATTTCTACCACATCTGCAGTCACTTCCTCCACTGAAGTCTTGAACCCTTCGAAGTCATCCACAAGGGTTGAAATCAACTTCTTCCAAACTCCTGTTAATGTTGATATTTTGGTCTTCTCTCAAGGATCATGAATATTCTTAATGGCATCTAGAATGGTGAATCTTTTCCAGGTTTTCAGTTGACTTTGCCCAGATCCATCAGAGGAATCACTATGGCAACTAAAGCTTTATAAAATGTATTTTTAAGTAATAAGACTTGAAAGTCAAAATTACTTCTTGATCCACGGGCTGCAGAATGGACGTTGTGTTAGCAGGCAAGAAAACAACATTAATCTCCTTATACAACTTCATCAGAGCTCTTGTGTGACCAGGTGCATTGTCAGTAAGCAGTAATATTTGGAAGGGAATCTTTTTTTCTCAGCAGTAGGTCTCAACAGTGGGCTGAAAATATTCAGTAAATCATGCTGTTAAACAAATACGCTGTCATCCAGGCTTTGTTGTTCCATTTATAGAGCACAGGCAAAGTAGATTTAGCATAATTCTTAGGGCCCTAGGATTTTCAAGATGATAAATGAGCACTGGCTTTAACTTAGAGTTTTCAGCTGTATAAGCCCCTAAAAAGAGAGTCAACTTGTCCTTTGCAGCTCTAAAGTTGGGTGTTGACTTCTCTCTAGCTATGAAGGTCCTAGATGGCATCTTCTTCCAATATAATGCTGTTTCATCCACATTGAAAATCTGTTGCTTAGTGTAGCTCAAGGATCTTAGCTAGATCTTATGGATAACTTCCTGCAGCTTCTATATCAGCAATTATTGCTTCACCTTGCACTTTTATGTTATGAAGACAACTTCTTTCCTTAAACCTAATGAACCAACCTTTGCTAGCTTCAAATTCTTCTTCTGCAGCTTCCTTGCCTCTCAGCCTGCATAGAATTGAAGAAACTTAGGACCTTGCTCTGGATTAGGCTTTGGTTTTGGGAAATGTTGTGGCTGGTTTGATCTTCTATGCAAACCACTCAAAACTTTCTCCCTATCAGCAATAACGCTGTTTCGCTTTCTTATCATTCGTGTGTTCACTGGAGTAGGACCTTTAATTTCCTTCAAGAATTTTTCCTTTCCATTCGCAACTTGGATATTTGGTGCAAGAAGCTTATATTCTGGCTTATCTCAGCTTTGGACATGCTTTCCTCATTGAGCTTAATCATTTCTATAATAGTTTTTGATTTAAAGTGAAAGATGTGACAGTCATCCTTTTACTTGAACACTTAAAAGGTTATTAACCCTCTAACACTTAGAGGGTTATTAACTGATCTCATTTCAATATTATTGAGTTTTAGGCAATAGGGAGGCCCAAGGAGAGGGAGAGAGATGGGGGAACAGCTGGTCAATGGATCGGTTAGAACACACACACACACATACACACATGATTTGTTAATTAATTTTGTTGTCTTATATGGGTGTGGTTCATGGTGCCCAAAACAACTACAATAGTAACATCAAAGATCACCACTGTCCACAGATCACCATAACAGACATAATGATAATAATAATAAAGTTTAAAATATTGCAAGAATTACCAAAATGTGACACAGACATGAAGTGAGCACATACTGTTGGAAGAATGATGCCCATAGACTTGCTTGATGCAGGGTTGCTGCAAACCTTCAATCTGTAAAAACTCTAGTATCTGATAATGCAATAAAGCAGAGTGAAATGAAAGGACACATGCCTGTAATGTCACACCTGCTTATTTTCTCCCCCTTTTCTATCTGTAATTTGTCTTGAAATCTATATTGGTTTCCTAGGGCTCTCATAACAAAGTACCACAAACTGGATGGTTTAAAACAACAGAATTTTATTCTCACTCTTCTGGAGGTTAGAAGTTCAAAAATCAAGGTATGAACAGGGCCATGCTCTGTTCGAAAGCTGTAGGGGAGTAGCTTCCTTGCTTCTCTCCAAGCTTCTGGTGGTTGTTGGCAAGTCTTGGTGTTCCTTGGCTTGTAGATGCATCCCACAAATCTCCGCCTCGGTTGTCATGTGGCATTCTCCCTGTGTGTCTCTCTGTCTTCACATGGGCTCCTTATAAGGATACCAGTCATTGGATTTAGGGCTCACCTTAATCCATTATGATCTCATCTTAACTTGATTACATCTACAAAGAGCCATGCTCTTTGGATATGTTCTGTTCCCACCAAAATTCATGCTGAAATTCAATTGCCAATGTAATTGTGTTGAGAGGTGGTGGTTCATTAGGGATATGCCCTCATGGAGGGATTACTGCAGTCTCACGGGAGTGAGTGAGTTCACAAGTTCTACCTTGGATATACAGAATTTTTCCATTATCATCACCAAACACTAATTAGATATGTGGCGAACACTGAGAACATAAAGGAGTGTGAGAAAAGGTCTCGGGCTGGGGAGAGAAACCAGAGACTCCAAAAGACAAAACATCAGTCACTCAGCATCAAATGAGTGGAGGCACCTTCTGAAACCAGGGGCCTAATTCCACCTCTCACTCCCATGCCTTGAGATTTGGATGTGACTCTTAAACATGGTATGAAATGAAGCAGTGGCATGTAATCAATATCAGCTCCTTGGTTGATATACACATGGTGTGTGATATTCTGTGACAACATGAAAGCAGAGAGATTGAAAGCCTCTCAGGGTGACAAGTGTCACCAGCGCAAACAACAGGTGGCCAGAAAGAAGGGCCACTACTGAAGTTCCTACAAGCCTGGGCATCCTCCTCACCTGGGACCTGGCTGGGTTAAACTCAGACACTGCTGCCTTGTCTCTGGGTCTTTCTTCCTGGAGATGGGTTAGTCCCTGGGGAACAGGCCCTGTAGAGAGAGGAGACAAGAGTCCTGAGTGAGACATGATGGCCTTTAAGAGTTGCCTTTGTTGGGAACCCAGCCTCCCTCGCCAAATTTCTTATGTTTGTTAAACATCCATAAGTTAAGATGTAGATCTTGCTCTCTGAAATAGAGCATCACAATTGCTTTTATTCCGTGGAGAATTCTAACCTGACAGACCCTGGGTCTCCCACCCACAAAATTGACTGGGGTTTATGAACTCATAAGGTGCTTTACAGTGATACACTTTTACACACATAAAGAAAAATTAAAAATCACAGATGAAAATAAAGAGGGGGAGGAGGAAGCTGATAATAAAGAAAAGATCAGCAGAGAATGGAGGGATGAAAGAAAAGACAGAGAGAAAAGACACAAGGCAAAGGGAAAACAGGAAAGCAGAAAAAAAGAAGATGAAAGGAAATAAAGATGGAAAAATAAAGGGAAGAGATGTTAGCCATGAGCTAGAAGAGCCTTTGAGAATTTGCCATGTTAGGAGACGCTGATCCCAAAGGAACCTATGATAATCAAAACAGTGATGATGACTACACAGTGCCAGCCACTGTGTTGTTACTTAAAAAGATTATTTTCAATCCTCACAATAATCATAAAAGTCCAAATTATTGTCTTCATTTATCTTAGGTAGATTCAGAGGGATCAAAGCTGAGTGCAAAGTATACAGAAATCAAACAGATAATTGTTGACTGACTAATTGAATGACCTATTAAATAACTTGCCCAGATCACACAGTTGGCAGGTGGCAGAGCATGCATTCAAACCTCTAGAAGTCCTTCTTTGCTGTAACTTTTCTTTCTGGACTCGCTTCCTCCTGTCCTACAGCTTGAGGAGGTAATGCTTCTCTCAGTGCAGAGTGCCGGGAAAAGGGAGATGCTGTATGCCACAAAGTGGCTCTTCCAGGCCCCCAGTTCACATCACCCTTGGAATATCATGCTCTCTGTTTTCTACCATGAAGGACAATACTGAGATCTGGACTGCTGTAGCTATCACACAACAAAGGCAGGAGCATTCCCACAGCCCAGAGAGGGGTACACAAGGCTCAGCTCCAGCCTGCTAAGTTTGGAAAGTGAATAATTCTAGTTCTAACAGAAGCTAAGGGCTGAGGCCCAAGGCTACTGGCCTGCAGCAAAGCATTGGCCTGCTCCTGAGATATACAGAATGAAGGCAGAGATCACAATCATTCAGATGCCAAAATACCATATCACAATGTGAAATGCTTTTCCTCCTACAATTTCTCTAATGCCTAAGCATCTAAAATTCAAGACAAAAAACAGTGTTCCTTGGATAATGGGAGGAGGCAATTTCGTAAACCACCTTAACCTAATAAGAAGCACCTGAAATATTACAAAATCAGAGCTAGACTGATAAGACTGTAAGACACTGTGGTCAGGCATGTTTCATTTGTTAATTTTTGTATTTAAGGTTCACCTCTGAATACTGACTATAAGGGAGAACATCTGTATCTTTAGAAATTCAAATATTGTCAGAGTAGCCAGAGTTCCCTCTTTAAATTATCCAATCATGGTTAGGGGTGAGAATGGGACTTCCTGAAGGAGATAGCTTTGAAATATCTAAATATGAGGAAGGAGTTGTCTGACAATGAGGTCACAGACAGAGTAGACAGGTAGAGAGCAGGAGAATTAAAGGCCAGGAAACAGCCATCCAAGATACCTGAAGGAAGTGAGAAAACCTAAACTCTGCAGAAACCAAAACAATCATCAGCATGAAACCTTAATTGAACATTGACTATATGCACAACAGTGTACTTGATGCAAAGAAGAGAGGTACAAGCTATGTTTTTTGCTCTTGATGTGTTTATAGATTAACTAGAGAAATAGAATGCAGATATAAACTGGATTTGATATCAAAAGAACTGGGTCACAGTTACAGCTGTGTGACCTTGGGCCTGTCGCAGCCTCTGTAATGAAATGAAGCAGTGGCATGTAATCAATATCAGCTGCTTGGTTGATGTACACATGGTGTGTGATATTCTGTGACAACGTGAAGGCAGAGAGATTGAAAGCCTCTCAGGGTGACAAGTGTCAGCCAAGAAAAGGGCAAACAACAGGTGGCCAGAAAGAAGGGCCACTACTGAAGTTCCTACAAGCCTGGGCACCCTCCTCACCTGGGACCTGGCTGGGTTAAACTCAGACACTGCTGAGTGTCTAAATCTCTAAATCTCTAATTCCTTATCTGTACAATAAGAACATAATCTACTTTACAGGGTTAATGAAGATTACATGAGATAATGAACACAAAAGCCCTCTATAAAGTGGAAGATCCCACATAACGCAAGGCATTATTATTTTTCAAGATAAGCAACAATACGAGGAGCACGATATTACCAAATGAAGAGCTCACATGGTATTTCCAACCCAAAATATAACATAGAACATAGATAGCATCACTTTTCTTTGTTCCGGACTCAATCGATCACTGTGGAAAATTTTTAGTGCTGTTGTTTCATTTCTAAAGGTAATATAGCTTGCCGGAAAAAACAGCCTTTCTCTAATTCACTTTTACTATGCCAAACCAACAGCGTAAAGAGCACAGTGGTAAAATAAAGCAAGTCTGCTGATAGAAAAAGGGCTAGGTTGAGAAGGGAGAAGGTGGCAACAGAAAATGGAAGGAGGTAAAGATATAATGCAGTGAGGAAAGAGGAAAGAGATCAAAGGCAACACAATTTGAGAGAGCAAAGATCAGATCAGACCTGTGTTTGCTCCTCAGGTAGAAGGCATAAGAAGGGCCTTAGAGTTAACCCTGGGAAAGGAGTAAAGAAATGTTTTCAAGCATTTGAAAATTCATTACAAACAACACTTCATTGCTGTACATCTCTGCCAAAGACAGAACAGGAGAAAATGGGCTTAAGTTGCAATGAACCAGATGATATCCCAAGGTCCCTTTATTTCTCCATCAACATATCTGAACACTTAACAATGTATCTGACATTAAGAATCAATTACAATTGAGACTGGCAAAAATATTCAAGAGTTTTCATTTTATTAATAAATCTAGTATCTCATGACAGGTGAGAATGAAATATCATGCACATACAAATAGCAAGCACAACTGCTAAAAATCATATTTTTGATTTAAAAAAACGGCTTCAAGGACACCCAATTTTATCAAAGCCAAGTTTGATGGAGTCTAAACTTCTTGGTTCCAATTTAAAGACCTCTAATATGGCCCCAACTAACTTCCCATTCCCCCTAATCAATCTTTCCCTAAAGAAACCCTATCGTCTAGCCATGCTGGTTGACTTATTACCTCTTGAAAATACCAGCATAGGAGGATGGGATGCAGCTAGGCGTGGGAAACTGATCTTCGGTTCATCTGGTCTCAGGTAACCTGGAGAAATGTGCTGAGTTTATAACTACTAGGCAGGCCAGTCCTTAGCCAAAGTCTCCAGAAAATTCGGGAGGGCTAAGAGGTTATAAAAAGGCCTTCGGAATGAGTAGGTGTGTTTTCTGAAGAACCGGAGAGTATCTTTAGAGTATCTTTATCCCCATATCATACACACCACTGCAGTGGTACGTCCTCATGGGGGGCTTAGAGGATCAAGGGAAAACACCCCTCTGCCCGGGAGAATGCTGGAGTCCAGCTCTATGAGCTGCGGCATGCAGTTTTTTAAGTCTTCACTTACATTAAAGAATCGTATATTCTGTGACCACTGTTATCTGCCAATTACATCACTATTCTGACAACACTCACCTCCATTCATCGTTACCCCTCTCTCTAATCCAAATGGAATAAAACCAATTTCAGCAGATACATGTTCATCATCTCAAGAGTAAATGAGAATGCTTATCTCATTTTTGCTCCACTCCAAATCCTGCCATCCTTCAAGGCTCAATACCAGGCTCACCACTCTGGGAAAGTTTTCCCAATTCCCAAGACTGTAGAGCTCTTTACCACCTATAAACTTCTTCACATAAATAAAACATTGGGGCTTCATGCAGCGGTGGATTTTTGTAACTAAAGAACTATAATAGGACAATCAGCCATGAACATAGGGAAATATCAAAATTCTGTTTATGCTGCAAAGGGTAAATATCACAAATAATCTGAGCCCTATATATTTTATTTCCCCCTAATATTCTCATATCATTGATTATATGAACCATTTATTCTGTCCTCCTATCAAAATATCAATATTCACAGATCAATAATATGGTCATTGGTAAACCAATCCCCTGAAATCATGTGGAAAATTTTTTATGTGCATGCATTTTTCCAGGAAAGGGAGGCAATAGCTTTCAACAAATACTGGAGGGAAAATGGTAGCACCCTCTCCCACTAAGAGTTAAAAATATTCCTCTATAAAGTTCTAAGGTCTCCTCTTTGAAAAGGAGTGTCTCGGCTGGTCTGATGGTAGTGGGTTATCAGAACTTATTAACATTCGTGTCACTAAAGTTGGTATTCAGCCCCTCACTGCTAAATTTGACTGGCTTAAAGATAAATAAATAAAATAAATTTAAAAAAAAGGAGTGTCTGTGTGCTTTTGTATTCTTTTCTCAATGAATCTGCGCACACAGACTTTGCATTCTTTGCATGGCTTACCCTACTGCCAGAGGCCTCCACAGAACTGAAATATAACCAACAGTTGGGATGCTTACCTAGAGAAGAAGCCCAAATATGGAAAGCGAGAAAGCCCTACACAAGGGTGGGTGAGCTCCAAATGTAGAGAATCTTTTTACACCTAAAGCTGCATTTAAAATGATTAAAAGATTAGAAGCAGAGAGAATACTGAAGAAAATGTTACCATGGGGGAAAGGCTAAATCTGTAGAACGTTATCAAATAAATATTTAAAACATCTATAGGTGTAGAATTAAAAATGTAGAATACAAACATGGTAGAGAGAGAGAGTTTTGGTCAAAAGTCAAGAGACTTAAATTCTAAAAGTGGCTCTGCCTCTGTTGACCTTAGGCAAGTTACTTAAACTTTCTGAATTTTGGCTTTTCCTAACTATTGAGGATGTTGGTAAGATCTTAGAGGCTGGGTGCAGTGACTCACACCTGTAATCCTGGCACTCTGGGAGGCTGAGATGGGAGGATCACTTAAGTTCAGCAATTCGAGACCAGCCTGAGCAAGAGTGAGACCTGGTCTCTACTAAAAATTGAAAAAATTAGCCAGGCATTGTGGTGCGTGCCTGTGGTCCCAGCTACTGGGGAGGCTGAGGGCAAAAGGATCGCTTAAGCCCAGGAGTTTCAGATTGCTGTGAGCTAGGCTGACGCCACTGCACTCTAGCCCAGGCAACAGAGTGAGACTTTATCTCAAAAAAAAAAAAAAAAAAAAAAAAAGAAAGAAAGAAAGAAAAAGAAAAGAAAAGAAAAAAAAAGAAGATTTTAGAATTCTAACATTTTACAATTCCATAAGTTTTAAAAGGTTTGCTTAGATATAGGGTTAGACAAAAAAACAAAACTTGATGTTGGTTAAAAGGTACAAACTTGCAGTTATAAGATGAATAAGTTCTGGAGACCTAAGGTACAGTATGGTGACTATAGTTAGTAATGTCTTGTATACTTGAAATTTGCGAAGACAATAGATCTTAGGTATTCTTACTGTACACATACAAAAAGGTAACTGTGAGGAGATCGATATGTTAATTAGCTTGTGGTAATCATTTTACAATGTTTACAAAAACTTGAAGACACAGATAAACAAGCTTCTGCTGAGACGATCAAGCTCCTGTCAATGGCCAGCTCCCAGTGTTCTCACTAAACTCACCCTCTGGCACTCACCACTCATTTCTTGGCGGTTCTCTTGGTGAAGCTGTGGAGGTTCACACTTCAAGGTACTTTCACCAGGCAGGAGCTGAAGGTTCTGACATTCCAAAGAGACTCCATGATAATCTGTCACCTCTGGGTGTATGTTCTGTCCCTGAACGTAGACAGAGGCGTACACTGAAAAGGATCTACCTTGAAAAGGCATCCTGGTGGGAGCTAGCAGTTAGGGATTTCCCCAAGGGAACACAGGACAAGCCACATTTAATCCTTTAAAGAAGCAGCAAGTAAGGCAGAAACATTCATTCATTCAGCAAATGTGGACTGCACACCTACTAAGAGCCAGGCCCTGTTCTACGTGCTGGGGATACCGCAGCAAACAAGGCAGACCAGACAGGCAAAGGATTCCTGCCCAGAACAACAAAAACAAAAAACAGATGGATGTTTAAACTAGTTGGTGAAAGTTTAATAAGGAATAGGATATATACACTGTCTCAAAGTGTCTCCCATAGATTACTTAGTAATTACAAAGGGAAAAATGGTCACCTTCTACTGAAGAAATCTGACAGATATCACAGTAACCTCCTCAGTGATAGGACAAACCATCGCCATGAGCCTCCTGAAGTGGTGCACTGAGAACCTACCATCACCTTTGTGGTGCCCTAGCCAAAATGTGCAACCTGGATCTAATCATGAGAAAATATAAGACAAACCCAAATTGAGGGGCATTCTCCAAAAAGACTGGCCTAGGCTGGGCATGGTGTCTCATGCCTGTAATCCTAGCACTCTGGGAGGCCGAGGCTGGAGGATTGCTTGAGCTCAGGAGTTCGAGACCAGCCTGAGCAAGAGCAAGACCCTGTCTCTGGTATAAATAGAAAGAAAGTAGCCAAACAACTAAAAATAGAAAAAATTAGCCAGGCATGGTGGCGCGAGCATGTAGTCCCAGCTACCTGGGAGGCTGAGGCAGGAGGATCGCTTGAGCACAGGAGTTTGAGGTTGCTGTGAGCTAGACTGACTCCAAGGCACTCTAGCCCAGGCAAGAGAGTGAGATTCTGTCTCAAAAAAAAAAAAAAAAAAAGACTGGCCTATACGCTTCAAAAATATCAATGTCACAATAAAGAAAGACTGAGCAGATATTCCAAATTCATGGAGACTAAAGAGACACAGCAACTAATGCAATGTGTGATGTTGGCTTGTATTCTGGATTGGGGAGAAATTGCCATAAAAAACACTATTGGGATAACATGGCAAAATCTGAATAAAAACTAGTGCTATATGATAGTATCGTAACAATTTTAACTTCCCTAAACTTGATTGTCATATTCAGGTTATATAAGAGAATGTTCTTGATCTTTAGAAATACAGGTAAAGAGACATAATGTCTACAACTAATTCTCAAATGGTTTGAGAAAAAAAACAAACCTGTATGTGTATGTGTGTATACACACACATATGCATACAGAGCAACAGAGAATATGCACTCGTTTTCACAAGAGTGTGCATGGGGTAGGGGGCGGGCACATCATGAAACAAATATTAACAACTCGTGAATCTGGGTGAAGAGTACACAGGATTTCTCTAAACTACTCTCCCAAAACTTCTTTATTTTATTTTATTATTTTTTTAGATCTCAGCAAAAAGGCCTTGCTCTGCCATCCAGGCTTGAGTGCAGTAGCACAATCATAGTTCACTGCAGCCTCAAACTCCTGGGCTCAAGTGATCCTCCCACCTCAGCCTCCCGAGAAACCAGGACTACATCTTCCAATACTTCTGTAAGTTATAAATTATTTCAAAATAAAAAGTTAAAAATTAACAGATACATGTCCCCCATTTCTTCTCCCACACCACCACATACATTGTCTTCCTACCTGCTGTCCTGTGTCTCCACGTCCTGTCTCTAGATTCTCCAGCACTGTCACTACTTCCTCTCCGCTCTCCAAAGGATACATCCGCACACATGACTGGAGCTCCTTGGGCAGGATGGTCAGGAACTGCTCAAGCACCAGTAGCTCCAAGATCTGTTTCTTGGTGTGCATCTCTGGCCTTAGCCATTGATGGCAAAATTCTTGGAGTTGGGCCAGAGCTTCCCGGGGCCCAGAAGCCTCCTGGTAGCAGAATTGCCGAAAGCGCAAGCGGCAAAGCTCCTGAGTGTGGGAACTGCCCTCCTGTGCATTGCACGACTGCTCCCAGGTGGGATATTCCTCCTTCACTTTTATAAAGCCATCTTCATTTTCAAGAGCAAGGCCTGGCAAAGCTTCATACATGTTGAGCTTGCAGGCTAGAAAAAGGTTCACTTAGCTAGGGTCTATGTTCAGAAATGTATATCTGAGGTATAAGAATTGATCAGTAATATACAAATTATAAGAGATTCAAAACTCTATGTAATGTACTTATATTTTTGTCCTCCCTCTAGGTAAAGATCAAAAGCTGAATCTGCTTACCTCTATTGTCAGCAAAATTAATCAGAAACATGTCTTTAACACTAAAGGGGTTGATCCCGGAGGTTAGGGATGTGTAGGATATAAAGGCAGAAGGGTTAACAATAACAATGCTTGAGCAGCTTACATGTTAGCTGGGGAGAAGGAATAATTTTATGCATTGAGCTAAATGGCTGCCTTCATAGACAAATAATAGTCTCAAAGGTCATCTGTCTGTGAATCTCTCATTGAATATTCCACTTTAAATGTAAGTGTGGGTGACCATTTCCAAAGTCTCCCATCCTCAAATACCTTTTGTAATGAGATTTTGCCACTGTTCTCATCAAGAGGTGGAGTTTATTTTTCCTTCCCGGGAATCATGCTCGCCTGTGAGTTGTTTTGACCAATCGAATATGGCAGAATGACATTGTAAGAGGAAGTGCCCCTGTAGCTCTTGGCACTCTATCACTGAGACTGTCATGCTGTGAGGAAGCCCAAGCTAGCCATGCAGAGAGGTCCTGTGGATGAGAACCAAGACACCCAAGCTTAAGCCCAGCTGGGACTAGTGCTCAGATGATTCATCAGCTATATACAGCTGTATGAGCTATATGAGTAACTCTGGGTGAGATCAGCAATAGTACTTCCCAGTCAACTCACAGAATTCTGAGAAATAAGCAGCTGAGGTTATTTTCAGCCACTAAATTTAGAGTTTAATTTATCTTTGACGTGACAATGGATAACTGAAGCAGTATACATGCATCGAGTTCTTTTTTTCTCTCCCTCCACTTACTTTCTCCTTTTGTGATCTCATTAGTCACAATTTCAATATATCTCTGTTCCAAGAAGACTCAAATCGCTGTCTGATTCCAACTTGCCTTTCACACTCCAAACCCACATCTCAAAGTACCAGCAGCTGTGGGCCTCTCCTGCACTATAATTTCAACACAGCCCAAACGAAAATCAGTGTCTCAAAACTGCACTCACTCTGTTTTTCTCCATTTCTACTGGCATTGTCATCATCCCATGCATTCAGTCTTAAAATCAGACTTTATATACAATCTGAATTCAGTCAATTCTTCGAAATGCCTCTTGCAGCCACGCCTTCCTTTTTATTCCTTTGTTACCATTTTCATTCGCTATTATAGTAATTTTCTGTGGGGTATTTCTGTCCAACTTCCCCCCCACACCACCACCCATTGTCATTGGATTAATATTTCCTTAAGCACAATTCTGACTATATACTCAGCAAACCTCCAAAAAACGAGTTTTAATTAATCCTCATTGCACTAAATTCAAACTCGCCAGCAACTGATCTTTACTGGATTTTACCAGTTTGTTTGTCACTCAATAAACATTTACGGAGCACCTCATTATTTTCCGGGCATAAAGTTAACTCTACACTAAAAGACACAGTTCCTACCTTTGAGAAAGCCATGGTCTTCCTGAATTCCTCGTGTGGCTGCCATGCTGAGTACTCAAATTTTTCTATGCACTTTATACTTTACAGCCAGGACCTCCCTTCTAACTGCAAATTCCCAAGATCCAGCGCAAATGACCTGTGTAAAACATTCCCTGGCCAACCCCAAAACTGATGTGGAGCCAGGGAAAACTGTTTTGCTCTCTAAGCCACACAGGTGGAAATGGGGTGTTGCCACGGAAAACTGCACCGCCACCCAGTCTTGTATGACAGATCCGCCCCCACCCCGCTTCTTGAGGACGAGGGTTTATCTCCGCATAGACTCTACAAGCCCGGTACGCACCTCGTATTCAACGAATATTGACGGACTTCTTGAGGAATGCACACAGACGTATCTGAGATGCCAGGAGACAGGACGGTCTGGCGGGCCCAGAACGTGTCTGACAGAGATCACATCCCAGGGCCTAGCACAGCGCTTGGCACACAGTGGGCACTCAATGAGTGCGTGTCTAATTGCTGTTTAGCAGACCAGAAGTCCAGAGACGGTGCACGATAAGACGTGGCCGACCTCGCGAAAGGCTCCCAAGGGAGCGCGGAGGCCCGGGGCTCCGCAGTCGGGGGTGCCGGCCGCCCCCCAGAGCCCCCACCGCGCTCGTCCTGCAGGCGGGCGGCGGCCGAGCGCTTCGCCTCTCGCCTCACTGGCCCCCAAGCGGCGGCGTCCGGCCGGTTCCGTGCCGCTCTAGGAACGCGACCGCTCGTCTCTCTGGTGCGCCGGCGGACCCCCTGTGCCACCTCCCTTCAGTCTCAGGCGGGTCTCCGCCGCCTGCTCGACCCCAGCTCCATCAGGATGGCTCAAACACGCCCCGCATTTATGTAAATCATTTCAATTACAAACCACAGAACGGTGAAGACAAAGCCGAATCTCTGTTTGGGGTCATCACAGGCTGGTGGGAGAGACAGATCAATAAGTAATTACAATACAGCAAGCAATACAAATTATTTTCTTTAAGCATACAGATTATATATGCACAATAAAAACTCAAGCTGCATAAAGACTATAACACGAAAAGTGTCGTTTAGAAACTTAAACATTGTTAACATTTTGTGTATATCTTCCAGGGACATTACCTGCTACATAGTAGCACTCAATAAACATTTTGTTTAGTGAATAAGTTTGTATATTTTACAACAATTACGAGGTCACGATACAATTTTGCACCTTAGCTCTTTTCAGTTAAGATAGCTTGGAGATATCTCCATATTAACTTATTCTTTAACAGCTAAATAGTATGCTATGGTACCAGTGTACCATAATTTACTTAACTATCCCTATCAATGTATACTTAGGCTATATTTTTTCTTTAAAAGCAATACTGTAGGAAATACCATTCAATATCCTCACATTCTTTTATGAGTATATTTCTAGGACAAATGCCATACATTATTAGAACTGATCAGTCAAAGGACATGGGCATTCAAAATTTTGATATGCACTTCCTTATTAATTTTTAAGGCACTTCTGTCTAAAATAAAAGGAGACTCTAACAGAAAAAAATCAATAAAGGAAGTGAACATGGTTATTCACAAAATGAAGATCTTAAATGACCAATTAACATGGGAAAAGATGTTCAATTCAATAGTAAAAATAAAAATGTCCTTTTAAAAACAGACCCAGTATTTATCCATTCACCTACCAAAGGACATCTTATTTTCTTCTGAGTCTTGGCAATTATGAATAAAGCTTCTATAAACATTCATGTTCACGTTTTTGTGTGCACATAAGTTTTCAGCTCCTTTGGGTAAATACCAAAGAGGGAAATTGGTGGATTATATGGTAAGACTGTGTTTAGTTTTGTAAGAAACTGCCAAACTGTCGTCCACAGTGACTGTACCGTAATTGCATTCCCACCAGCAATGAATGACAGTTCCTGTTGCTCCACATCCTCACCAGCATTTGGGACGGTCGGTGTTCTGGATTTGGGCCATTCTAGTAGATGTGTAGAGGTATCGTTGTTGTTTTAATTTGCATTTCCCTGATGACAAGGATGTGGTGCATCTTTTCATATGCTTATTTGCCGTGTATATACTTTCTTTAATGAAGTCAGTTAAGATCTTTGGCTTCCTTTTTAAATGTTTTCTTGTTGTTCAGGCTTGAGTTCTTTCTATATTTTGGATAATATTCCTTTTACAGACACATCTTGCTGTGGTATATTGAGACAATGGAATATTACTCAGTGCTAAAAAGAAATGAGCTATCAAGCCATGAAAAGACATGAGGAAACTTAAATGCATACTACTAAGTGGAAAGAAGCCCATCTGAAAAGGCTACATACTGCTTGATTGCAAGTATAAGTTGAGGATCCCTTATCCAAAATGCTTGGGACCAGAAGTGTTTTGGATTTCACATTTTTTTTGGATTTTGGATTATTTTCATATATATAATGAAATAGTTTTGGCAGGGGAGCCAAATTTAAACATGAAATTCATTTATGTTTTGTATATACCATCATATATACACATAGCCTGAAGATAATTTTATACAACATTTTAAATAATTTTGTGCATGAAGCAAAGTTTTGGCTGCATTTTGACTGTGACATGAGGTTAGGTATGAAATGTCCCACTTGTGGCACCATGTCAATGCTCAAAAAGTTTCAGATTTTGGAGCATTTCAGAACTGTAAATGACTTAAATGACTACAAATGAGGACATGTACTATAGAATATTGAGCAACTTATCTACAAAATTATCTTCCATGAAGATTGTTAACGATCTGTGTGTCTTAATCAGGGATTTATTTATTTGTTTGTTTCTGAGGTTAAGAAATCCAGTCAAACTAACGTAAAAAGAAACCTTTATTGGAAGAGAATAGGAGTATTCCAGGGACTCCCAAGACCAGGATGTAGATGGATCTCATAAGCTGAGGCCTGAGGTTGTTACTCCCGAGTCTCTCTCGGCCCTCCTGGGATCTCTGCTTCAGGAGTTGGCTTCATTCTTTTGCTTCTCCATTTGTCTCTATTTGGTTATGTGACCACAAAAATTGTTCCAGCTCCATATTACTTTTTGGTTAAAATGCCTAATAAAGACCAACCACAATCTGTGATCCAGTGTCAACTTCCTATGGGTATCTAAATGGCTAAGCCTTGCTTAGGGGCTTCCCTCTTTATCCAATCATCAGTGGTCAGGGAAGGATCACATGGCAGGCTGCCCGCTCAGGACCATGGCAGGACTGGACTAGAAAGGGGTGTGCAGATAAGCAAACTGACTGTCCTGTCTGCTACAAATGAAAACTGTTTATGATATAATTGAAGTTTAGTGAGAGAAGCAAAGTGTTTCTACGTGCAAAAAAAGAATAGGATCTCAAAATATATACGAAGTTATATCTGGACCATGAAACAGGGTGATTTATTTTTATATTTTTCAGGTTTTCTTTACAATGCGTTTTTATCATAGACAAAATTTAATAAGAATGTATGAAGATATTATAACGTGGACAATTCGGGTGATTTTTTCCCCTTATTTTTCCATACTATACTTTTATAATTGCAAGCTATGTAATAACTTTATCTGTTTTTTAGACAGGAGAGAAGGAAATGGAGACACAGAGGCTTTCCATTCCACTCTACATTTGGATATTACAGGATGCTACCCAAACAGAAATGCCTGATCAGAAGATACTGCAGCAATACATTCCTCCTGGGTTGTTATCCTCTGAATAGATTTTTAATTTACATTTTAGGGTGACTAGGGTGTCTTACACTGCAAGCGAACCCTTGAGATTTGCTATGATACTTGCCCTTTGTTCAATGTTTCTATGATTTTTGAGAAGGAAAACATTATTATTTAAATATACCTCTGACATTTATGCCCAGGTGAATATGGGTCTGCCCCAAGGGGAATGATAACACCATTTCCTTTGGAGCTGTAAGAAAGAATTAGGTTGTCCCTGATGTCAGTGAATATATAATGTTTATACCTGTTCTATATAATTATCAAGAAGAAAGCCAAGATAAATTTTGCAGATAACTAAGGGTATATGTTCTTCATATTAGGAATCTTTTCATTTTCATTGCTTTTTCATCAGAATAATAAAGATATTCTATGTACTTTCCTTCTTAAACTGAACAGAGTCAAACAGTTTTAAACTATGACATAGAGCCAAATGTTTAGGTACTGACCTTAGCATAGCCCTCAAAATACTTGGGGGAAAAATTTCTGCCATCAATTTAATTTTAGTCATAAAGGCAGAGTAAAACATACACAGATTTAAGGCTTCCTAAGCAACAGACTATGACTGACTTTACATGAAATCTTTTAGTGTTTCAAAAAGTTATAGCTCCTCTTACAGATTTGTTCTCCCTCCAAAAAATGGTATCGACTGCTGCTTCTGGTCAGCTTGCACCCAGTCAGATTAGAGTGGGAAGGAACAGGAAGTGGGCCAAAGACTGCTAACTGCCTAATCAAACATTCATTCTCCCTTTTATCCTTAGTGACAGAGGCCTAATTTTCAGCCGGGTACTCTACAACCCAGAATAAGGCTCATTTTCTAGCCTTCCTTTCCTAAGATTTAGCCTATGACATATGTGCTAAGACATTCTTTTTTTTTTTTTTTTTTTGAGACAGAGTCTCACTCTGTTGCCCTAGCTAGATTAAGTGCTGTGGCGTCAGCCTAGCTCACAGCAACCTCAGACTCCTGGGCTCAAGCGATCCTCCTGCCTCAGCCTCCCGAGTAGCTGGGACTGCAGGCATGCACCACCATGCCTGGCTAATTTTTTCTATATATTTTTAGTTGTCCAATTAATTTCTTTCTATTTTTACTAGAGACGGGATCTCGCTTTTGCTCAGGCTGGTCTCGAACTCCTGAGCTCAAACGATCTGCCCGCCTCGGCCTCCCAGAGAGCTAGGATTACAGGCGTGAGCCACCGCGCCTGGCCTGACATTCTTGGAGAGGCTGCTCAAAGGGAGCTGACTGAATTGGGAGGAACCTCTTTTTGTCCTGCCTTTTGTCCACATTTTACATGTGATGGCTGAAGCTTCAGCAGTCATCAAGGACAGACTGATTATCTCTGCCTTTTCTGTTGGAAAGAAAAATAAACTTTTATGAAGTCACTCCTATTTTGTTGTTGTTGTTTTTAAACTATATGTGCCGACCTAGTCCTAATCAGTACATGAGGGTTCACCAATCTTCCCACACTGGCAGACTAAGAAGTCTTCTCCAAACAGCAGTACTCTATGCAGCTGCTACCAATCAGTAAGTGATGGTTATCATCCTGGTGATGTGTTTTGGAGTGGACTCTCTTAATATTTGTCATCATTACCATGACATTCTGGTATTCATGATATAAAGACCAGGATCTCCTCTCCAAGCTGACTTTATTGTTTTAATTTTTAAAGAATTCCAGAACAAGCAATATTTTAAAATTGCATCAATATTAAAGGAAAAAAGTCCAATTGCTTTCACTGGACATTTATTGAATAGTGTCCATGCAGCAGCATCTATACTGGCACTGGAGTTACCAAGTAAGACAGTTGCTACTTGGATTAATTCAGCACAGTTCATTCAAATGACTCATGAGAGCTCTTCCATAGTCTAAGTAAACTTTGATTTATAACTTGAATCATAAGATAATGTGATGGGGATGGGGGCAATGGTAATGGGAAATGGTAAAATTACATGAAGCTAACCAAGAAGGCAAGTTCTATAGTTAACCAGCAAAAGATTATCTTTGCTTTCTAAAATGTTTCCACTGATTTTGGGTGAGGGAGCACAAGGATAAGGTCAGTGGGAGGAATGGTGTGAAGCCAGTAGGAGAAAATGCTCTCATTAACCTGTACTTTAAGACACCTTTGAGAGTGGTATATTTCCAAACATCATTAGTCTTATTTTATAGGAGTCTGTTACTATAGTATATGCAAAAATACCAACCTGCCCTTGTTCTGCTTAAGCCTATAAATCTGTGGACCCTTGATTCACTACTGACTTAAAGCCTTCACTCAGTCATGAGGCTCTCTACTGCTTAGAGATCCATAATTATGCATTTATTATGTTAAAGACTCTGAAGTCCTGTCGTGAAGAATGCTGGTTAACCTTGATCCCACAGTACCATCTAGGGTGAAATTGCCATTGTCCAAAATTGACTTCAAGGAAAATAAAGTGGAGGGAATGGAGGCAGACGTCTTCCAATTTGGCCTCCAAGAATGCTCTGATGCCAACATTGGCTAGAGAGACTTCTCTTAAAGTGCTGTTTGCTTGTCAATGTGCCCTCTCTGAAAACACCTCATCAAGCCAGTTTGTCTTTATGGTGATATCTCTGATGTTGAAAAAGACCTGATCTCTGCCTGAAGGCTTCTCCACATTTATTACACTCAAAGGGTTTTTCTTCATTGTGGATTCTTACATGCTGAGTGAGGTGTGAGTTTAGTCGGAAGGCTTTCTGGCATATGTTACACTTGAAAGGTTTTTCTCCAGTGTGAATCCTGTGGTGTCGAATAAGGTCTGAGGTCAAACTGAAGGCTTTCCCACACTCATTACATTGATGGTTTTTGGAATGACTATGGATTCTCTGATGATGGGTGAGGAGTAGAGCCTGACTAAAGGTTTTTCCACACTCCTTGCACTCACAGGGCTCCTCCTGACTGTGAATTCTCTGGTGTCGATTAAGATGAGAGCTGCGCCTAAAGTTCTTTCCACAATGGATACATAGATAAGGTTTCTCTCCAGTATGGATTCTGAGATGTTCCAAAAGGCCTGCATTCTGGCTAAAGACTTTTCCACACTCCTTGCACTGATAAGGCTTCTCACCAAGATGTATTTTCTGATGTCTGACAAGGTGTGAACTCCTCTGAAAGGCTTTTCCACACTCATGACACTGATGATCTTTCTCTCTAGAGAGGATTTTCTGATGTCGTCGAGTAAGGCCAGAACCCTGACAAGCTTCAGATTCATAGAGCTTCTCTCCTGTGTGTACACTCTCATGTTCAATCAGGTCCAAATGCTGGATGAATCCCTCACCACATTCTGAGCATTTGTAGTCAGTCTCCTCGGGCTTGGCCAGTTGCCTTTCCAAGTTACACTTCTCATAATGAGCCTCCATGAGTTCAGAGATTTTCCCAGAAGATTCAACTCTTCCATAAAAGTCTGTCACTACAACAAGCTTCCAATTCTCAATCCTTGTCTCCTCACCTGAAACATTAAATATATAACACCAGTTACTTGTTTTTTGATGTTTAGGGAAAGGAATCTACTAAGAGGAAAAATTTAAATCAAGCCATGTATGCAAACTAAAAATGTTGTGGATGCTTGTGTTTGCATAAAATATATGTGAAGTGATACACAAGAAATTGTTAACTGTGATTGCCTTTGGGGAAGGATAGGGATTGTGGAGGGAGGTAAATTATTTTAAATAGCTTAAATTTTATCAAGTGATACATACTACACACAGAGAAGCTAGTAAGCAAGCAAACCAACTGTCTTAAAGGGCATGACTGTATATTCTTGAAAATGATTTATCACATGGAAAATAAAAAAGCTAGGATAATTGAGGACCCTAGGCCAATAAGAGAGGGATAGCATTTTAACTAAAAATGAAGAAATGTAGATGTGGTGCCAATTTTATCACTAACTAACTATGTAATCTTAGAAAGGTAATTTAAATCCTTTGGGCTCAGTGTCCTCATCAATAAATTAAAAACACTGGATCATAAGATCTTGAGAGTAACATGAAGTTCACAAAAATGCCTTGGCCTTTCCCAATCCCCTTGGACAGCAGTAACTGCTTTCCTAAGTGGTTCAACACATATTTTCTATCCCAATGCTGTAATAATTTGTTCATAAGTCCGTTTCTCCCCCTTCAACCTCCAATGTTCCAAGAGACTATAAGCACATGCAGAGCAGACTTTGTTTTCTTTAGCACAGTGACTAGTACATAATAGAAACTAAACAAATGTTCGCTAAATAAGTGGCCTGTGTCTTAAGGATGAAATTAAAAGAACATGCAAAAATACCTAAGCTCAGACACACAAGCAGAAGGGTGAGAAGGATGGGCAGATTGGATAAGTCTTTAAAGGCTAGGAGCATGAATGGAGATGCAAAGTCAGAAGGAGAGAGTAAAAGGGAAGCTGGAGAAAGAAAATAGATGACAGAGACTCTAAGCAGCACCATTAACAAACAAATGAGGATTAATCAGTGTGAGCAAGATAAAGTCAGCAGATAATTAAAAAGAAGAGAGTGGATGAGAGCCGAAAGTAAAAGTGAAAGTGAGGGATTAGTAAGGAGACATAAGAAAAAATCAAGTCACATGTAGGGAGTGGCGAGATTAAATAATGCAAATAATAAACTGTGGGAAAGGCCCTCTGCAACAGAACGAAGTAGCCCCTACAATCAGGGCAGGAAGGGAGAGATTAAGAGAACAGAATAGGAGAGATTCTTTTGCAGTAATAATGTAATGGCATATATAACTAAAAGGAGGGAGAAGGGTTGAAATTAAAAAACAGCCTTAACTTTAAATATAAAATAACACTTTCAACAAATCCAGAGGGTAAAGAAATTTTCAAGAATCTATTGTCATTTCATTCACTTTATATTTAAAATACATACCTGTCATTGATTACATGGCTTAAGTTCATTTCTGCAAGGCTATTCAGAAAAGGTAGGCCCCTTTCTTTCAGCTTCTTTATTCAGAAGGCTCCCAGAAGAAGGGGACCTTTGAAGTAGACTTGGAAATTGAATAGGGAAGTAGGCAGAAAGTAAAGCATGGCTTTAGATATAAAATCAGCCATTCATCAAATAAACATTTATTGATTATCTACTCTAAGCCAGGGACTGCAGCAGACTCAGGAAACGAGATAAAGCTGGTGTCCTTTTAGTCTGGCAGGAGAAAAAGAGAAGTAAACTAGTAACTATGGTATAATGTGATTAGTTCTATGACAGAAGAAATCTTGGAGTTCTAGGAGCATAGATGGGGAAACTAACTTGGACTTGGGAGACTTAGGGAAGGGTAGAGAAAGTGATATCTAAGATAAATCTTGAAGGATGAGTAGGAATTAGGGAGAGTAAGAAAAACACATTCCAGATAGAAGAAACAGGGCAGAAGACACTCAGAAGAGAGAAACATCAAGGAGCAAATGGAATATATATTGGCATCATGGGAATACAGTGTGAGCAGGTGGGACATAGTGTGACTACCTGTCCCAATTTGTCTGGGAGGACTGAGGAAATTCCCAGCACATGGAACTGTCAGTGCTAAAAGTCTCAAGAAAACTAGGACTTGAGAAGACATGTTTTCTCAAGAAAACATGAGGCTGAGATGTAAACATACACCAGAACATGCTCTGTGAGCCAGTGTTAAAGGCTCCTGGGAGTCAATGAAGGTGGTGATTTTTTTTCTTATTTTTATTTTTTCCTTTTTATTATGGAATCTTTCAAACATCAAATAAAGTAGAAAGAATAACAACACCCGACTCTGTGAAGGGTTTTAAGGAAGGGAGAAACATTGATGAATCTGCATTTAAATGACGGAGACTGAATAGGAAGTAACTTAACTTTAATGGAAGTACCAAGGTGACACTAAAGCAAAAAAAAAAAAAAAGAGAGAGAGATTGTATCAGACTAGAAAGAAGAAAAAAAATGTAAGCAACAGAAATTAGACAGAGGAATTTCAGTGACAAAGAAAATATAGTAGAACAAAAAAAGAAATCCAGGTGACATTTAGAAATAAAAGACAGTAGCCATTTATAGTAACTTGAAGGAGATAAGAAAAAATGAGTAATGAAGCATATGGCTGGGATTCTTTGCCTTGGGTGAGAAACTAGCACTACTTTTTTTATTTACTCCTATAGCAAGGAGAAAAGAGCAGGGCGAAGGTCTAGATTCCCTTTGCACCCTTTCCTTTGGTGTTTTGTCCAACTAAAATGTTTGGGGTGATAGAATATTTTATATCTTGAAGACCAACCATAATTAATTCACATTTGTGAAAACGCATTGATATGTACAATTAAAAAGAGTGAATTTTACTATATGTAAATGATACTTCAATAAACCTGACTCAAAACAAAAACAAAATACAAGGATGATCAGCAGGGCCTCACAGGGAACCACACAGCCCACCCCATCTCACACACAAGAAGATGCAATCCATTCTTACCCTTCTCTTTCTCAGGCTTTGAAACTTCACACTCAGGCTGAACCTGCTGCTCCTGCACTGCTTTCAGAGGGGCTGTCTCCTCCACAAGCAGTTTTTGTTTCTTTGCCTGGTCTAGGTCCTAGGGACAATTAGGTACATGTAGCTACAATTAGGCACCTGTGGGTTTAGGAAACTGCTGTTCAGAAAAACAAACATTAGAAAAAAGAAACAAAGAGAAACCTCAGTGGGGCAGGGAAAAGGGGTTGAGGAATCGGGAGTACAGTCAGTTTCCTCAGGGGAGGGGACAGGCAAGGTTGAGGTAAGACCTACAGAAATGAACAGCCAGACTAGAAAGAAACTGAACCAAAGCTTAGCAATTTCCTTCCTACTGGTGAGTTCACATTCACCTGTCTGGCAAGAGATCTCAATTCGTGCTTTCCTGTAAAAGCACATCTGACCCTTACCACCTGCTGTCCTGTTTCTCCAAGCTCCAGCTGCAAATCCTCCAGAACAACAACCATGTCCTCTCCGTTCTCTGGGTGATGCTCCAAGAACCGGGCCTGAAGCTCCTTAGGCAGAATGGTCAGAAACTGCTCCAGCACCAGTAGCTCTAGGATCTGCTCCTTAGTGTGGGTCTCAGGTTGCAGCCACTGTCGGCAGAGCGCCCGCAGCTGGCTCAGTGCTTCTCGAGGTCCTGTGGTCTCTTTATAGCGCAACTGCCTGAATTGTTTGCACAATGGCTCCTGTCCAAGGCCTTTGCTCTTTCCTTGCAGCTGGAATCCCTGTTCCCTCACTACCTGAAGCCCCTCCTTCTTCAGATTCAGGGGAGCCAGGGAATGGGCACTCACCAATGCTGTTGCCATCCCGAGCTTTGGACTGCTCTCTCCATTTCGGAGAACTTTCTTTTGACTGTATCCTCAGGGATACTCCTAAAAATATAGTAACAAGAATCACAGAAACAGTAATAGTAGTAGTAACAACAGCAATAACCCCTTCTTGGGTTTATACATTTCTTGCTATCCATTTATTTTTCTCTTTAAAACAACCACTCCTAAACACACATACAAAATGAAAAAAAAATCCTGTTTTACAGAAGAGTGGCAGCTAATGTAGTTGGAATAATAGAA
This sequence comes from Avahi laniger, assembly GCA_963575035.1. Classification (NCBI taxonomy): domain Eukaryota; kingdom Metazoa; phylum Chordata; class Mammalia; order Primates; family Indriidae; genus Avahi; species Avahi laniger. The sequence goes on along the minus strand of CAUYSK010098232.1, from coordinate 8,710 downwards.
TCGAAAAATTACTGCTTTGCAGCCCTCAAAATGACTGATTAAGTCAAGAAACGTAAATGGTTGCTAAAACCACTGGGTGAAAGGAGTGGGTGAAGAGGACATTCTCGCAGTCTCAAAGAATACCATACTGATTGCTTATTAATTACAAAGGGAAAAAATGGAGATTTCTGGCAGTTGAAAACTTAACCAAATGACCAGACTTAGCAACACTAAGACAACTGACATCATGTGCTTTATCATTCATGTACCATTTTTACTAAAAATGTTTAACATGAATCTAATAATGAAACTTTCAGATAAATCCAGAATGTAGCACAGGCATAGACTCTTTCAAATAATCAAGTTTATAAGAATAAAAAGAGGGTATGGGAAGGTTATTGTTTAGATTAAGGAGACACAACTAAATGCAATGTGTGAAATTCGGCTCTTGCATTACAAAAAAAGAAACAACTAACAATATTTTTTGAAGAATTCAGAAATCTGAATAGGAAAGATACATCAGAATGGAGTAAGCAAACTATAGCCCAGCAGACCAAATAAAGCCTGAAGCCTGTTTTTCTATTCCTTTATTGGAATACAGCTACACCTATTTGTTTAGATATGTTTACATCTGCTTTTGCACTACAGTGGCAGAGTTCAGTAGTTGCCACAGAGATCATATCACCTGCAAAGCCAAAACCATCTACGATCTGGCCTTTTACAGAAAAAGGTTGCTAACCCTTGATATAGAATTTTCTCAGATGGAATAATAGTTTCATGGTCATGAAGGAGAATATCCTTATTCTCAGGAGAGGCATGCTAAACAACTTTCAAATGTTTCAGGGAAAAAAAGTGTGCACGTGAAGAGAGAGAGTACACAAATGTAGCAGGAAGTTGACAATTGCTGCTACATGATGGGTATATAGGTATTGATTGTACTATTCTTTTAACTTTTCCGTAAGATTTAAAAATTTTCAAATTGTTGAAGGGAAAAAGATACAAAATAAATATAATCATTTAGATGTTCTTTAAACTCGATATCAGAATTAACTAAAAGAAGGTAAGAATATTCATAACTCATCTTATTTACTGATTATCTATTATGTACCAGATCCTCTTAGTTGTTGGAAATACAGAGATAAAAGACAACTTCCTGGTCTCTACAGCTCTCTGCTTCTCAAGAAATCTTGAGTGACCGAGCAACTGTACTTCAGTGCCATAATGAAGGTATGCACGGGATGCTAGCAGAGCACCTGTGAATGGTAAAGCAGCTCATTCCCAGAAGCAGGTCAGAAAAGGATTCTAGGAGGTGAGTCCTCCTGAGTTTTAAAAGACAAGTGAGAGTTAGTCAGACAAGGAAATAGGAAAAGAGTTTTTCATACAGAGAGAAAAGTGTAAAAGCTGTTTGACATTCAGTGTAGTAGGTTCAGTGCGGTAGTTAGTTACAGCTGGGAAAAGATTACGTAGAGCTGGAATCCTGGGAAATACCTACACCTAAGGAAGAAAAGTGAGACGCAACAACCAGAGAGGTAGGAAGAGAACAAAAACAGCAGTACAAAGAAGGCCAAGGAGGTCTATCTCTGTAAGTGTGTAGGGGTAGAAGGTGCCTGGGCCTCAGACAGGCCTGAGTTCCAATCCAGCCTTATCACTTACAAGCTGTCTGACCTGAGGCAAGTTACTTACCCTCTTGGAGATTTAGTTTACCCATTTGTAAAATGAAGATAATATCTAATTCACAGAGATTTTGAGATAAATGAGATAATAATTGTAAAGAATAGGAGGAATTCATCGATTTATAAGTGAAATTATAAGGAGGCAGTGCTTACGAGTGTGAAATGCTATAAGAAGGTGGATTAATCTAAGACCTGACATACCCACTTGATTCAAAACACAGATGCCATTGGTCTCCTCTGTGAAGACAATTTGGGTAGTAAAATGGGGAGAACAGCCAGCCTGCCATAGGAAAATGGAGACAGCAAAAATTCTTCTTTCAAAAAGTAAGACATTCAATGGAAGAGAGAAATAGGGCAGAAACTAGGAAGGAAAAATATACACTATGTTTGTGACTTAAGTTACTATCTTTATGATGATGATTTCCTTATTTTTCAGACCAGGTATCTTGTGTGTCAGACTTGAATTTCCCTCTTCCTATTTGGTACCTGCATACCTTACAGAAGCCTCTCAAACTCAATATGTCAAAAATGAATTTGGAGAATTCCACCATCGTGCCTTGGAGCAGGCCTTTAGCATTCTTGATTTTGACTACTCTTGACTCTATAGATTAGTGAAATAGGATCTGTCAACTCTGATACATGCCTTTGAATGGATGTACATGTAAGGAGTGGAGGTGGGGAAGGCTGGCTCACTCAATTAGTGGCTGTGCTTGGCTAGGCTCCAAATACTTCTCACTGCTATATATTCCTGAACGTGTACATAGTAATACTCAACAACTGATAGTTATTTTTTCTTTGTCAAAAACGGACTTAAAATTTTAAAAGCCAAATCCTAGTATTCTTAATGGAAGTGAAAAAGCCCAAGAAAGTGATTACTATTAGCCAGAAAATAAAAGTTTGGTATTATGATGTTTAGTTTTATATGTCAACTTAACTGGGCCACAGGGTGCCCTGATATTTGGTCAAACATTATTCTGACTGTTTCTGTGAAGGTGCTTTTGGATGACATTAACATTTAAATCTGTAGACTATAGAATGAGTAAAATAGATTACCCTCCATAATGTGAGTGGTCCTCATCCAATTGGGTTAATGGTCTGACTAGAACAAAAAGGCATGGCCGGGCATGGTGGCTCATGCCTGTAGTCCTAGCACTCTGGGAGGCCAAGGCAGGAGGATTGCTTGGGAGCTCAGGAGTTCCAAACCAGATTGAGCAAGAGTAAGACCCCATTTCTTTAATTAAATAAATAAAATAAAATAAAATAATTAAAAAGAAAAAAAGAACAAAAAGGCTGATCCTTCCCTTACTAAGAGAATTCTTCCTGTCTAATAGCCTCCAAACTGAAACATCAGCTTTTTTCTTACCTTCAGACTTGAACTGAACCAGCTCTTTCTGGGTCTGCTGGCCTTCAGACTGGAACTACACCATCAACTCTCCTGGTTCTCAGGCCTCTGGGCTTGGACTAGAACTAAACCATTTGCTCTCCTGGGTCTGCAGCTTACAAAGTCACTCTGAAGACGTTAAGACTTGCCAGCCTCCATAATCATGTGAACTATTCACTTATTATAAATTTCTTTCTAGATATCTATCTTTATTGATATAGATATCCTATTTATAGGATAATTTCTCTAGAAAAATTTTGTTTCTCTAGAGAACCCTAATATAGGTATACAAAATATGATGTTTAATTAGTGGTGGCTCATTTCTATTATGTGATTAACTATATATCAAAAGCAATATAAAATAAAAAAATTGATAAGTGTTTTTTAGGGGAGCTCCATACCCAGCAATTTGAATCAGAAAACTGATCATTCCTTCCTTCTTTCATAACTCATTATAAAGAGAATCAATCAAGTTCTATTGATTCTATTACTTAAATATCTCTCAAATTCATCCACTTCTCCTCATCCCCTTGCCACCATCTTCTACCCAGACTACTGTGACTGGTCTGGGTCTATTTCCCACACTGCGAATGGTGATCATTCTAAGGAGGAAATGAAATATTATTATGTTTCTGCTGTGCCTCTTACATACAATAGCTCATCATTACCCTTACGATCAAGTTTAAAACATTTAATATGATTTAAAGTTTTCTTGTGATCTAATGAACTATTTAAACTTGCAATACTCTTTCTTGCACCTGGGTCCTTCCACAGTTTAGTCCTTCTTCCTGGAACACTCTTCAACCCTTCAATTTTCTTCTTGTTAATGTCCATTCACACTTCATGTCTCAGCATAACAATAAGCCAGCAGAACTGTTCAACATGCTTTATATGTATTAATTTATTTAATCCTCACACAATCCTAAAAAGAAGATACTATCACTAACCTCGTTGTACAAAAAAGGAAACTGAGACATGGAGAGTTGAAGAACTTACACAAGGTCCCAAAACTGAACCTCAGATCTTTCCTCCAATATCTCTTATATCCACAGGTCAAAAACCTTGGATTTATCTTTGTCTTTTCTCTTACTTTCACATCCTACATCTGATCCAGGAGCAAATAGTGTTGGCCCTACTTTCAAAGCAGATCAATAATCTGACCACTGGCCCATGATATCCTTATCTGTCATCTGAATTACTCGCAACTTTTTGTAATTACTCTTAACTTTTAAGTTTTCTTTATCCTGTTCTTGACTCCTTTACAATCTATTCTCATCATGAGTTCCCAGATAAAAATGCTTTAAAACATAAGTCAGATCACGTTTTTTCTCTGCTCAAAATCCCCTAAAGACTCACACAAAGAAATGACAAAATTCCTCATACAATACAGTGCTCATTTATTCTACACGCCTTCCGCAACATCCCAATCTCTTAGAAGCTTCGCCCTTGTTCACTGCCCTCCAACCACTCTGGTCTCCCTGTTATCCCTCAAACATGCCAAACAAGCTCCCATTTCGGGGCTTTGGCACCGCGGTTACCTCTACCTAGAAAGTTCCTGCCTGCAAAAGCCACACAGGTCTTTTCACCTCCTTCAGATATCTGCTCAGATATCACCTTCTCAGGGAGGCCTATCTTTAATACCTATTTAAAATTGTGATCAATATCTGTAAAATATGCAGCAGAAGGTTATGCCCGGTTAACTTGATTCACAGGTTTATCCATCTCCTAGGCCCCAGAACTGACACCTGCCGCCCCGAACCCCATCCCTGGTACGCACGGCCTCTCGGTCCGGGGAGACTTCTCCGCGCCTGCCGGGAACTAGCTGTTTCCTCGTCTCCTAGGCCGCGGTTCCGCCCCAGTTCAGAGCGCAGTCCGCGGTCCAGCTCACCCGTCCAAGGCCCCCCAGGAGGAACCAACACTCTCAGGCACCGCCCGAGATCCTTGCCGAGGGTCGGCTCCCACTCTCGGGAGCTCGTTTGTCTACGCTCTAGGAACTCTGGAGGACCAGGGCTCGGTGCTGGCGGAAGAGGGATGAGACGGGCCGCGCGCCTGCTGTGATCGGTTGGCTGGGATGGTCGTGCCTTCTTGAGCTCAGGTTTTTTTTTTTTTTCTCTCATTTTAAAGGCGAAATTTATGTTACTCACGTAGAAACAGGCCAGCTCAGTGGAGTGTTATCACAAACAGCCAACATTTCCACTTTCCTCACTGACATAAAACAGACACATACTTCACCATTTCTTCCCAATTGAAAAAATATCAAACACAGCGGCAAAAATAAGTGTCAAAATATTTTGAAGATTAAATTGAACAATGGATATATATCTGATTTACGGTAATAAGAAATTAAGTCTATCTGTTACTGTGGGAAAAAATAATCAACAATCATTTTCAATGAATGTACGTTTTGGGGGGAGGGAGGGAACTATCAAAGCACTTTGCAGCAGAGAACTGAAGTACTCTCTCTCGCCCACCTTATCACAAACTGTTTTTACAGTCTTTGAATAAAATAAACCCTTTTAAAAATCTGAACAAACTTTTCTGTTTAATCTGTTGATAAAAGTTTTGAAATATTAAATATCATACAAACCATTGTACTATGACAAATGTAATTTAGTGTTTCAAGCATTGAAACTATCATAACAGAAAAGAAAAAACAACCAGTGTCATTATCACAAGTTATCTTTTCTTCTTGGATGTCAGCAAATATCTTTTAAAAGTAAAAGTTAAATATATTTAAAACTTTTCATTAGGCTAACAAATCCAGTCAATATAAATATTTCACTAATTAGAAATTAATATTCTTTCTTGAAGGGAAAACTAGTAAATCCGATTTAACTTTTTTATCTCTAAGGAAGGGCCTATTTTTCAAAATTATATAAGAGATAAACATAAATAGAATTTAATTTTAAAAGGAAGTAAATATTATACCCTAATTGACATACCCCTCTCTAAAACTTCCTACCATGGCTAGCTTCTTAAGTCCATCACTCCTATTATCAAGGCTGAGACTGTTGGCATTGCATTAGATATCCCATGAGAATCAAAACTCTTAAAGTAGCTAAAACAAAGAATTTTTTAAAACTTCTAGGTGTGTGTTTTTAATTTAAATAATCTGTATCTTTTGAGAAGGGCAGGGGTAGATAAGGTGAGAATAACTGAAAATAACCATTTTTACCAGGACAGACTATATATGGCTAATACAAATCAATTTTCAAACTTGAGGTTTTCATTTCCCAGGATTATACTTATCTTTGTAAACTACAGTGATTATGTTTTCATCAAGTCCAGTCATAGGATATTCAAGACAAAAACTGTCTTTTCCATATATATCATCAGTAGAGGCACTATTACATTGTAAGTCATGCCACTATGCACTATGTTGTAGCATAGATTTACAGTTCTTATCTTTTTGTTATCATGCTTTCTGCTCTTCTTTCTGCTTCCACTCACACAGCACAATCTCATTCTTTACTCTGGATTTTTAAATAGAATATTATGTGGCCAATGATTGTTCTAAACAATCAAAACCTACAAATGAATCTAATAAACTTAACCTATCGCTTAATACTGGGAAACCTATAACTTTAAGACATCATATTAATAGGCTAGTAAAGAGAAATCATATGATCTTCACAAATGCTACAGTCATGTAATAAAACTCAAGATGCATTTCTGATTAAAAAGGGAAACTCCTAACAAAAAAAAGAAATGGATGGATACTTTCTTTATAAGGCAAAAATAAATATATCTCAAATACATTGAATGCTTCCCTTATATTTGATGGTGAAATCTCAGGAGTACCTCCCACAAAAGCTAGTTGATCTTGTTAGGCTAAGAATAAAAAGACAGCAATTTTGCTAAATCTATTGATTTCTTACTCCCTAAAGTACTGATATAGTTAAGAATAAGAAACACCTTCCCTTGTGCTACAGAAATTAAAAAAATACATGCACACACACACATATATATTATATTTATATAATATTAATATATAATATAATTATAATTATATATAATTATATATATATGTATGTATAAAATGAAATACCCATTAGAACCCCTTATGCCAGTGGGGAACTTTTAAATTTTGTGAAGCACTACTTTCAATTTTATTTATTTATTTATTTTATATTTTGTTTATTTTATTTTTATTTTTATTTTGACATGAGGTCTCACTCTGTCACCCAGGCTGGAGTATAGTGGCATGATCATAGCTCACTACAGCCTCCAACTCCTGGGCACGAGTGATCCTCCTGCCTCAGCCTCCCAAGTAGCTGGGACTACAGGCATATGACAGCACACCTGGCTAATTTTTATTTTTTAAGGACAGGCTTACTATGTTGTCCAGGCTTGAACACCTGGCCTCAAGTGATCCTCTTGCCTCATGAAACACTATTTTAGATAATTCTTTAAAGTCATAAAAAATAGCCCATGAGAAAATTTATGGTGTTCCATAAAATTTATCAACTAAATTAATCAGCAGTACCTTCACTAGTTTGCTTTCTTGGGCTTTTTGTCAGCACTGAATAAAACTCAATGTAACTCTGATGGTTAAGACAAGTTATTTGATCTGCTCAACTCTCTGTTTGAGCAGAGTTCAATAATAAAGTGATTCTAATGGTTTCTTTTTTCTTTTGCCAAGGAAGAAAGGAATTTTTAATACGAAAATCATCTTCTTGGGAGAAGAATTCATCTCCCTAATGGTTTCTTGAAACCTAAATATAACACAAAATTTTTATCATGCTGTTTTTCTTCTATTCCACAAGCCATAACCACATACTCTGGGTAAAAGTACTTCAAAGGAAAAGTTGTTCTTTTTTTATTATCTCTCCTGAGACAAAAGTAATCTGCAATCAAATTCCAACCTTCAAAATCTCTTTAAAGACAGATTTACCGGCCAGTTCTCTCTCTAAAAGCAACATTAAATGGCAAGTTAAGCATAACTACAGCAAGAGCTGTCACAAGTATTCTGCTATAGGCATTAGATGTATATTTGTTGTATTGTACCTGATCTTTTTGGAAAAGAAATTCATCAGTCTTGCCTTGGCTTACTTAGAAGTCACAGTTTCTCAGCTGCTTTTTTTCCCCAAGTGAGAAAGACCAAGATATTTGTTTGGCTAGAGTTAGGGAATCTTTTTAGGCCTTAAAGGGTGATATGATCAAGTGTCTCCCCCCAAAAAAAAACCCAGTCAAAAGGCAAATAACAGGGAGAAATATTTGCAAAGTATGCAATAGAAATCTAATTTATTTATTATTTAAAGAGTTTTTATTATCAATAAGAAAAAGACCAACAAGTCTATAGGGGAATGGACAAAGGTTATAATGTGGACAGTTCACACTCACACAAAAGAATTACAAAAGAGTCATAAATACATTAAAAGATGCTTTTAAAAACATTTTTAAAATTTATTTTTATTTATTTATTTATTCATTTATTTATTTATTTTATTTCAGCATAATATGGGGGTACAGAAGTTTAGGTTACGTGTGTTGCCGTTGCCCCCCCTCCCCCCCTCAGTCCAAATTTCAAATATGTTCATCCTTCGCGTGGTGTGCATTGCACTCTTTGTGCATGCATATACCTGTCCCCTCCTCCCTCCTCCCCCCTCCCCCCCACCCAACATCCAATAGATGTTATTCTTATATGTGCACTTATGTGTTGATCAGTTAATACCAA
>CAUYSK010098230.1:0-12096 GCA_963575035.1 Avahi laniger | reverse complement strand
GGGGGCCAGGGCAACATATGTAACATAACCATCTGTACCCCCATAATATGCTGAAATAAATTTAAAAAATTAAAAAAAAAAAAAAAAAAGAATTAATGGCACGAGGTCCCCAAGAAGGCAGAAGTGGATGCAATTTAGAGTAAAAAAAAAAAATAAAAATAATACACGAATTCAGTAAATTTGCAAGATACAAAATCAACGTTAAAAAATTAGTTATATTTTTCTACACTAACAACAAAAAATCCATAAAGGAAATTAAGTAAAAAATCCCACTTATAATAGAGTTCAAAAGAATAAAATATTTAGAAATAAGCCATGAAGATGAATAATTTTTATACCAAACACTACAAAAATATTAATGAGAAAAATAAAGAAGAAACAAATACATTAAGTGTACATATAGTAATGACATTCATTGGGTGTTGGGCAGATGGGAGGGGGGAGGGGGAGATGGACAGGCTTGAAGCTCTGACTAGGGGGTGGGGGACAAGGGCAATATACGTAATCTAAACATTTGTACCTCCATAATTTGCTGAAATAAATAAATAAATAAAAATATTCTCTGTTCATGGATTGGAAGATTTAATATTTTTTTAAAATGTCCATACTACCTATAGAAGTCACAATGAAAGTTCCTTAAAGACTTAAAAATAGAACTGTCATTTGATCAAGTAATACCACTTCTGGATATTTACATAAAATAATTGAAAACAGGATTTCAAAGATATATTGGTACTTCCACATTCATTGCTGCTGTCTTCACAATAGCCATGAGGTGAATACTTAAATTTAGGACAAAACCTAAATGTCCTCCATGGCTGCAGTCCCAAACCCCCAGATTGCTGAAGGGTACCTGTCTGTGGCCTGTTAGGGACTGGGCTGCAGAGCTCCACCACACTTCCCCAAGTCCCCTGTGGAAAAATTGTCTTCCATGAAACTTAGGAATTGGGGGCACACAGCAGGATGTGAGCACGTGGGTGAGCCAGCAAAGCTTCATCTGTTTTTATGGCTGCCCCCCCATTGCTGGTATTACCGCCTGAGCCCAGCCTCCCCACTCTCCCCTTCAGGGAAAATTTGTCTTCCATGAAACAGATCCCTGGTGCCAAAATGGTTGGGGACCACTACTCCAAGGGATGCATGGATAAAGAAAACACAGCATATACTTTCAATGGCATATTATTTAGTCTTAAAAAAGAAGGAAATCCTGTCATATTCTGCAACATGGATGAAGTTGGAGGACATTATGCTAAGTGAAATAAGTCAGTCAAGGAAGCATAAATATGGTATGATCCCATTTATATGAGGTACAAAATGTAGTCAAACTCATAGAAGCAGAAAATGGAATGGTATTTCCCAGGGACTGAGGGGAGGGGGAAATGGGAAGTTACTATTTAATGAGTATTGAGTTTTGGTCATGTAAAAAGTCCTAGAGACTTGATGAAAAAATCCTAGAGATCTGCTGTACAAAAGTGCACATACCATTAATAAAATACTGTTCTGTAAACTTAAAAATTTGCTAAGAGGTTAGATCTCATGTTATGTGTTTTAATCTCCCATAAAACAAAAAATAAAAAGAAACCAAGAGGGGTGATGCAGTTAAAAGCACACAGTTAAAAGCAGATAGGTTCCTGTTTTGTGGCTACTATAAAAAAAAGAAAAAATATATTAAAAAGCAGGCAGGATAAATATGATTTTATGTCCCTGTGGGATTAAAGAATTGTACAGAGGGCATAATTATTCATAAACTGGAAAGAATGCTTTAAATTGAACAAGGTATATGTAGGACCATGGAAATCGGTGATTGTATATGAAGAGATGGAATAGATTTTTGGAGTCAGAAGGTTAAAATTTAGAATTCAGGATATCAGAATTATAATATTGAGATTAGAGGACAGCCCATTTGATACTTCAAAAGGGCACATGAAATGGCATATGGATAAGTTGGTAGGTATTGTTAGTAAATAGATACTTGAATGTGTATTATGAATATATTATTTGGCAGATGACACATAGCATTTCAACAGTCACTTGAAGTAAATTCTAGAATTTAGTCACAGAATTCTGTCCTCAACTATGTACTATTTAATATTCTTCCTAAATAAGACAAATAAATATAAGGAATAACATTAAGCTCAAGGCTTCGACATGTTATTCTGGGGGTACGGCTTGTAATAAACTCAGTTTGAAGAAAATAATATCACTCTCAGTTACATTATATGAGTACTTCTGAGAAGATACTTAAGCTCTTATTTTGATCAAAAATAGGTAGATATATGTGATAAGATAGACTGGTTTAAAAAAAAGAATAAAAAAGACTGCATAGATATTGCTATGGGGCCAATAAAATCCAAATGCCTTCCTTGTACAATCTGGGAAAGAGATCAGTTAATTACATCAATATTCATTTCTATACTTTGCCTCTAGTGTTTCTCTCTGCCCAGGAGCACAGCATGTAGCCTTGACAATTTATTCAGCAGGAACCACTGTTTCTATTTCATCCCATCTCTGCTTGCAGGCTGATATATGGCCACTTGCAGTGGGATCTGTAACCCAAACAGAAAACAGCTTTCCTGTCTTTGGAAATAACTAGATAAGATATTGTTAGAAATTCTTTTGTAAAATACAATCTAAATTATAGACCTTAATAAGAGAATACATTTTCTCTTCAGATTAATCATAATGAGAAATAAATAAATGCTTCCTAAAAAAGAGCAGACAAAATATTTATAAAAAATCTGACATTTTAGGATTAAAGCCATTTTTTTCTGAAAAAACTCCTCATATGTCATGAAGTTTGAATATAACCATTACATGCTGCAAGCTACCTCTGTGTTAAAATTTCAATTGTGTGATTTAAAGTGAGTGATTACCCTAAGAATAACAATGAAAGCCTCAAAAATTACAGTGATATCAGGCCAAAGCTTAAGTTATACAAAGAGAGGTTTACTGGGTTCTATTATGAAAAATTTATTGTGTCCACTGTGCCAAATGCTCTGTGAAAATCTTGCTTACATATTCCTCCTGATTTGACTATCTGGGAATCTCAGTGGTGTGCACAGGAAATGATTCGAATAACTAGTTATTATTAAAATCTGAGTTCAACAGAGGGACTTCAATAATTCTATGAACTTTCTCAATGGTATCCTAAATTTTGTTTATCTATGCATATTTGCATTTTTCTGAAGAAAAGTTTATGAATTTTATAAGAACCTTAAAGAGTTAGATGATGTTATCCCATCTCTTCAACACAAAGAATGTTCAAAAGAACAATTGCTCTAAACATACTGGCATTTGTCAATTAGTAGCCTTTTGGTGTTTAATATGTAAGTTCTCTAGAACCTGAATATCATCATATGGTATCAGGGGTTTGTGGATCAGGAAAACCACAGATTTGATGCATATATTTAGTACACTATGAGTACTTCTTTGAAGGGTTCAAAATTTATTTCCAAATTGTACATGTGTGTTTTTATGGAAGATTTCTGTTGATCTGTGTAACATCCTTTGCAAGTTTTTTCCATACTATACCATGTCATTTTGATAAGTAGATAATGTTATAATTACAAGGACTCAAAAAAAAAAAACTGTCATGCAGTGCTTTGGAATCTCAATGTAATCTTAAGTTATAAAGATTGAATCTGAATTTTGTTCCCCCTGACAACTTGTCTTACCTTTAGCCTAGGTGAGTACCATTTGTTTGTTGTATTTATCTATTTGGTAATTAATATGGACAAATAACAATAACAACAACAAACAACAAAAACAAACCAATACAGGAGCAATTTTAACTACCACTATAGGAATAGCAATGGATCCTGCAAACTCTTTCACATAGAGAAAGGAAAAACAGTATATCCAAGGGTCCACAGGGAAGAGGGTAGGAGTTCTGGATTGTATCCTACTACACTTTATAAGGAACTGATCTCAAGTTACCAAGATACACTGTTGATATAACCAGGAAGAAGAGAACATCCTGCTTAACAACCAAACTATTTCAGTCAATCCTAGCAATTAAGGTGACAGGGGTCACAGCCAAATCACCCATACATCCCAGGAGTGGCATGGCTTTCTTCCTATAAAAAGGTAGCTTTCAATATCAGCCATCTGACTATACTAGGGATGCTTAATATGTCCTGGAAGGGGTATCCCTGGCAGTTGTACGATAAATTCCAACCACAGACTGCATGTCCCTAGTGCTTTAAGTGACCATTGTTAGACTTTCAAGTTTTATCTCAAAGTACTTTCTAGTATTTTGATGTAGCTTAATGAGTGATTTACAGAAAAGGAGTTGACTAAATGATTTTTTCTCTTTTAAATCTTTGTGTTCAAATTGCCCAGTGTTTTGCATTGTAACTCTTAGTGACTTATTCTTTATTCTTCTTTCCCCAAAAAGTAATAATAATCACAACCATTCAAATCTCACTTATTTTTCATTTTGCTACAATTTAATTTGCATGAATTCAATATAACCATTGAAATTGAAATAGGTTAATTCAACAATGAAAAACTACAAAAAAACAACAAAATATAATATGCAGATTATAGTGATAACTTTCAAAAGACTTGCGAGGCAACCTTCATTTTTAAACCAGTTGTGGGTAATAAAATGTAAACTTGATCTAAACTTGCCCCTTCATTGTGTTAGCACCCACTCTTTACATCCATATGCATTTGTGGAACTAAACACATCATCTCATTGGTTCCTCATTAGTAGCCCACGGAGGAGGCAGGTGAAGGATTAAATTGCCCCAAGGTCAATTCTGGACATAGTGTCTGGAGCATAAAATGCACTCAATAAATGTTTGATAAGTTAACAAAAAGTAAACAACATTACTGTAACTAGAACTCAACCTCTGGGTTTTTGCAAAAGGATATCTTATAAGTTATTATTTTCAATTTATTTTTAACTTCTTATGTATGTTTGTCTTGTCTTCTTAAATAGATTATAAAATAAAATCCTTTAGAATAAAAATATGTCTACTATTTTGGTACCCCTCCCACAGATTCCACTATTATGCTTTCAAAAGTGTGAATACTCAAAAATCCCTTGCTGATTTCATTTAAGACAGGCTATAGAGACAAAACATTTTGATGTGGTTTTAAAAAATCAACTCACGGTGGTTAATAGAATTAAGCTTAAAGCATAAAACTACAAGAATTTCAGAAGAAAATATTGGAAAAACTCTTACAGACATTAACCTAAGGAAAGAACTTATGAAAAAGATCCCAACAGCAATGATGGCAACAACAAAAATAAATAAATGGGACCTAATCAAATTAAAAAGCTTCTGCACAGCCACGGAAACTATCACAAGAACAAACAGACAACCTACAGAATGGGAGAAAATATTTGCATGCTACACTTCCAGTAAAGGGCTGATAACTAGAATCTATGTAGAACTCAGAAAAAGCAGCAACAAATAAAAGTCAAACACCCTATTGAAAAGTAGACAAAGGACGTGAACAGAAACTTTTCAAAGGAAGATAGACTAATGGCCAACAAACATGCGAAAAAATTCTCAACATCTCTAATCATCAGGGAAATGCAAATCAAAACCACAATGAGATATCACTTATCTCCAGTGAGAATGGCCTTTATCAAAAAGTCTCAAAACAATAAATGTTGGCATGGATGTGGAGAGATAGGAACACTCATACACTTCTGGTGAGACTGCAAACTAGTGCAACTTCTGTGGAAAGCAATATGGAGATATCTCAAAGAGCTGCAAGTAGAACTACCATTTGACCCAGCAATCCCATTACTGAGCATGTACCCAAAGGAACAAAAGGCATCCTATAAAATAGACATCCACATTAGAATGTTTATAGCAACACAATTCACAATTGCAAAGATGTGGAAACAACCCAAGTGCCCATTGATACATGAGTGGATTAATAAAACGTGGTGTATATATACCATAAGGTTCTACTCAGCTACAAAAAACAATGGTCAATTAGGACCTCTTGTATTATCCTGGATAGAGCTGGATCCCGTTCTACTAAGTGAAGTATCACAAGAATGGAAAAACAAGCATCATATATACTCACCATCAAATTTGTATTAACTGACTTAACTGACCAACACTTCAGTGCACAGATAGTGGTAAGATTCATTGGGTGTTGGCCAGGTGGGAGCGGGGAGGAGGGGATGGATATTTTCACACCTAATGGGTGCACTGAGCACTGTCTCGGGGATGGACACACTTGAAGCTCTGACTTGGGTGGGGCAAAGGCAATATATGTAACAAACATTTGTACCCCCATAATATGTTGAAATAAAAAATATAAAAAAAATAAATAAATATGAGTAGTTAAAACTTGTAAAAATAAGATAAAAATACAAGTATATTTATGAATGGGGATTATTGGGATTCTTGAATCTAAAGAGTCAAAAATTATCTGCTCTCCTTAAGAAATCACCTTCCAATATTTTTATCTTTAAACTGGCATTGAATAAAACTGACACTACAAAGTGATGCTACAGACAAGCCTTTTGTATGGTGTTATTGTCTATGGTTTAATTATAGGATTTAGAAATAAACTATTAAATCCTAATTTTGTTGTTCATTTTCTAGGTCAAATTTTTTCCATATTAAGATGCACATTCATTGAATATTAACACCAATTAATGGGAGGTGTTTAAAAATAGAACTCCCTGAGTACCATGCTAATACAATAGCCTAGTTACTCCAAGAATGGGCTTTAAATATGACCCATTAAGTTCTGACATTGAGACTGTTTTTTGTGAATACATATTAACTTTCATAATAGAGGCAAGAACTGCTTTTCTTGATGTGACTCTTGCAATAAATCAGCTGAATCCAAAATAAACAAAAAGGATGGTGTTTTCCTATCAAGCTGCCTTGTAAATTCATCCATATGTAAAAAAGCAACTGCTGTTGTGGCAAAAAGAGCATGTCTTATTATTTTCTTCTCTTTGGGCCATAAGAAGAAGAAGAAAGAAAAAATAAAAACCTTTATTGTGTATAAAACCTTTTGCACTTTGACATAAGTCCTTCCAGCCAAGTTCTTTTTGATTGAAACAAACTTAAACCATATTCCATTTCACAAAAGCAAAATGTGCTGAACATGTGGTTTTTAAAATAAAAGCATGTGCATCAACTGTTCTACATGAACATCCTTTCTGAGAAAGGTCTCTGGGGAAAGTGCATTACCCCAAACCAGGGAGTATAGGAAAAGGGTGAAACAGACTGAGATCAAGCCTTCCCTAAAGTGGATGGTCCAGGCAAAGGCATAAGTGATATTTAATATGCACACCCAGGAGCTCCTGTTGAGTGCCCTATTTGGTAACCCGGATCAGGATGCTTGTTTAGTGGATAAAAGTGTAACTTTAGAAATTGGCAGGAACTCTTTCTTGTGCTTGGCCACCTGTATTCTCAGCCAGAGATGGTGGAAGGGGTTTTAAACAAGCACACATTTCAAACTTTGTTCTATTTTGCTTTCTTACTACTTTCCGGTTTTAAAAGAGTCATTTATAAAACTGTCAGTTTAAGGATGTGTTGACAACATTTAGTGGCCATTATGACAAAGTTCATATTCTGTCTCCCCATAGCTAAAATAATACTTAAAGCTGTAAATATAAACTTAGGGAAAGTAGTCATTATCTTTGTTGCAATAGCTGGGGTGAATTGCCATATGAATGAGTATCTTTGTTATAGACTTTTGGCTATCAATAATACTATTTACATCTAAAATAAATACTGTGAACTTGGACAGCAGTCTGCAGAGTCAATCAACAGTAGATATTAGCACTTCAAGGAACCAGCTCTTCCAACCTAAAAAAAAAAAAAAAGAAAGAAAGAAAAGAAAAGAAATTGGGCTGTGTATTTTGACCTAAGAATATAATAATGTATTCCTAGATCTCATTATGCCTAATGCCAATATAAGGCCATCTGGGGCCCAGGATGATGAAAGAGTGGTGTAAATTTATGACCTCCTAGATTTAGCAAGAGCCCTTTGGATATTAGGTTGGATTAGTAGATTTACTGCTAATCCAAACACTATGGCCCAAATTCTGCCTGACCCATCTGCACTGTGGGTCTCTGAAAATTGTAGCAAGTTTAGCTTTTGAAGGGCTGACAACAGCCTTTATGCTCCAGGGCGAGCTGCATGCATTTTGCCATCAAGTATAATTAGTTCTTCAGATCTACATTTCTTCCACATTTGCAATGGCAGCCTCCTCTCATCCCTAGTGTGCACACACACATGTACTCCATGATAATGGCCATCGTCAGGAATAAACTTAAGTTATATGTTCTTTTCTAGAATAAGCAAATTTTGAGTTAATTTTGTGCATAAAGGTATACATGATATTAGAAAAGGCACTTACACTCTTGATGCTTGTCAAAGGTTTAGCCAATAGGAAGCTGTCTGAAAATAAAATTTTCATACATTCCTGCTAAATCAGATTTAACCGCAAATTTGTATCCCAACAGCCATTATTAAAGGATAATCTTTGGAGTTCTTGATTTATTAAAAAATTACTGAGTCTGTAATATCAAAACATAAGTGGTACTATTTTCATTTGTGATGTGTGAAGGCACATTTTACATTAATGTGAAGGCACAAAAATAGAAATCATGTCAGAAAGCATTAGATACGATATATAAAATGATCCAAAAATCATATATGTCATTTAAAACTGGATGGAACTAATTCTAATAAATGTAACAGGCTTGATAAAAATCATGTTTTATGATAAACATTTTGATTTGATTATATTTTCTTGCTATTAATTTTTTTATATTTTTATGTCTATGAAGGTTGTCATTTATGCAGCAAAGATGATTTAATTTTTCTTTAGTCTTCAAGTATATTGATACATATTAGTAAAGTGAGGCACTGCAAGAGCAGAAGAACGGGATGCATTTGTACTCGCCATCAAATTGGTACTAACTGATCAATACTAGGGTGATCACATGGCAGAAATACTCTCCAGGGATTAGGGGGTTGGGGGGGCAAATCTACAACTAAAGGACACGGGGAGCATTAAAGGGAGGGAAGGGCACGCCTTTAACCTGTATTTGGGTGAGACAAAGACATAAAGTGTAACTAGAATGTTTGTACCCTCACAATACCTTGGAATAATAAAAAATAAAAAAATAAAAAAAAATAAAAAAAATAAATAAATGTGACCTCCAATAAAGTGGATTGAAGTAACAATATATTGAAAAGTAACTAAAATTATTAAACATCAAAATATATCATAGTTGAGGAACCTCCATACTGTTTTCCCTCGCAGCTGCACCATTTTGCATTTCCGTAGGCAGCATGCAAGTTTTACAATTTCTCCACATCCTCACCAAGACTTTTCATCTTTTGTTTTTCTGATAACAATCCTGACTTGTGCAAGGTGATATCCCATTGTTCTTTTGATTTGCATTCACTTGATAACTAAAGTTGAACATTTTTTTCATATAACTGTTGGCTATTTGTATGTCTTCCTATGCTAACTGAAATAATCCAGTCACAGAAAGACAAACACTGCATGTTTCCAATTACATGAAGTATCTAAAATAGTCAAATTTATAGAATCAAAGTATAGCATGGTGGTTGTCAGGAGCTGGGGGAGGGGGAAATGGTGAATTGCTAATCAACTGGCATCAGGTTTCAGTTAAGCCAAATGAATATGCTATAGAGATCTGCTGTACAACATTGTACCTATAGTCAACAATAATGTATTATACATTTAAAAATATATTAAGATGGTAGATCTCATGTTAAGTATTATTACCACAATAAAATAAAATTTTCAGATAACATAAAGCTTACTTTATTCGTTTTATGCATTTGACTAAGTACTTTTTGTAATAAATAGACAATAGATATTGCTGTGGTATTTTTGAAGTTTTTCACATCAGCTTAGTCTAAATTCCCAAAATCTAAATAGCCATGTCCACCAGTAGTCCTCAAAATTACTATCAAAAAATTGTTTTGAACTTGAAATATGAATATATACATGGTGGTGAATTAGAAAATAAAAAAACTAGATAGTTATGGATTCATAATTCTATTCACTTTACTGATATTTCAAAATGTTATTTATTCTTTTAATGTATTTTTATTAGTTAACAAAATATATGGTATATATTATACAACCTCTCTTCCCTTGGAATCATTACAATGGCATGATTCTTTGCCCATATTTTGCTTATCATGCAGATTCTACAGAGTTCTCCCTTTTCCTTGATTATTAATTATAACCATAATGACAATAACAACAACCGTTTGAATACTTACCATGTACCTGTCCTTGTGCCAGGTACTTTAAATGCATTGCCTCATTTGATCTTCATAATCCTCTGGAGTAAATGTTATTGCCTATATTTTATAAAATAAAAAAAACAAAGCTTAGAGAAGCTCGGTGGAATCCTGGAAAGTATGCAATCATTAAATGGCAGATCTCGATTTTAAACCGACATCTCTCTGCTGCCAAAGTCCATGCTGTTAGCCACCTGTCTTAGCCCATTTATGCTGCCATAGTCATTTACCTGGTATTGGGTAATTTATAAACAATATAAATTTATTTCCCACAGTTTTGAGATTGGAAGTGGAAGATCAAGGTTGTAGCAGTGTTAGTGCCTGTAGAGGGCCTAATGTTTGCTTCCAAGATGGCACCTTGAATACTATGTCCTCACATGGCAAAAGGGACAAGAGGTCAAAACAGCTATGACTGTTACGCCCTCACATGGTAGAGAGATGGAAGTTGAGAAAAGACGAAACCACTTGCCCCCAGCCTTTTTATAAGGCATAATCCTATTTATAAGGGCAGAGACCTTATGACCTAATGACCTTCTAAAGGTCCCACCTCTTAATACTTTTTGGGGGATTAGATTTCAACATGAATTTTAAATGGAAAAAAAACATTCAAACTGTAACACCAAGATGTTATGCCATCTTTTGTTCCAAGAATGTCATTCCTATGTTCTTGATGCAGTACTAGTACTGGCCTGTCTTGTTCAATTGCATCATGTGTACCAGCAGAAGTAAATTAAATGGAAATTCAAAATAGAAGTATGAATTTTAGTGAAAATAAACTTGAGTATGAATCATAATTCCAACATTTATGAAAATTTTAGGAGCTTAGGCATGTTATTTAACCTTTCTAAATGTTAGTTTCTTCACTTGAAGGATATAAATAACACCAGAGTTATTATAAAAATTAGTTGAAATAATGTGCATAACTACCTAGCACAGTGTCTGGTGCAGTGTTATGAACACAGCAAATATTTGTCCTCTTGCTCCTGTAAGCTCCTAGCATAAATTACTTTTCCTATATTTGATAATTTCTTCTCTCTCTTAGTTTTTATTCAAGAAAATTTAAAATTTGCCTATGATGAAAGAATATGTCATATATATCTGTTTTGATAGATATAAGAAAAAGAGAAAGGGGAAAGAGAGACAAAAGAAAGCAAGAAGAAGGAAAGAGAGAAGAGAGAAGATAGAAGAGGAAGATGGAAATGAATAAAGTGGAAGAGGAGAACTTTCACATCACTGTAGCACCTGAAACCAAGCAATTTTAGATTCTTGCGTGCTCATTCTTGACAAGAATCTAGGAAAATTCTAGTGGACAAATAGAATCTCTGATAGTTATGGGCTCAGAAAATCAGACAATTTTACCAGGCTGTTAAAACCAAGTTTGTGTGAAATAATTGAACGTCTCTCATAAGATTTAGTTGAAAAAAATTTGATTTGCAATCTTTTCCCAAATAAAGCCAAAAATGGTTTGTTCTGCTAAACTGCTAAGAATATATTCTGTAATAAAAGCATTATGAAATAAACTTTGGCTCTTTTTGCTTTTCATGCATATTCTTTTTTCTCAGCTCTTAAAAAGGTGATAAAGTTCACTGTGGGCATAGAGCTTCATTAGCTGTCGCTTTTCTTCTTGTGGAGGACAACACTTTTAGAAAGGGAGTAATATGACTGTCTTACCAATTTTGTTAAAAGGGCCCTTTCTGGCCAGGTGCGGTGGCTCACGCCTGTAATTCTAGCACTCCGGGAGGTCGAGGCGGGCCGATTGTTTGAGCTCAGGAGTTCGAGACAAGCCTGAGCAAGAGCGAGACCCCGTCTCTACTA
>CAUYSK010098228.1:0-64409 GCA_963575035.1 Avahi laniger | reverse complement strand
AAAAAAAAAAAAAAAGATTAATTAATTAAAATAAAAGGAAGACAATGACAATAACAACAACAACAACAAAATGAGTAAGACTCTCTTGATAATGAGAATGATAGGATATTTTCTATTATCTTTGTACACATCCACTTATTTTGGGCAAAGTTCTCAGGGTGGACACCAGCAATGTCAATCAGTGCAGGCTGGAACTCTGGGGCAGAATGGCTGGCGGGTATGTGGCTCTTTAGCTCTCTGCTCATCCTGCAGGGCAATGTGCTTGGGCGGGGAAGGCCCTGGCTAAACTGTGAGGCTCTTTCTCCCTTGAAGGAACAGCAATCTTTGCCATTATCCCTTTTCAAAAGGCAACTGTGTGAGCAGATTTGAAGGGTAAGGGGTTAAATATTTTAGGCTTGTTTTGTCCCAGAAGTCTTAGCTTAGAACCCCACATTTTAAGGCTGTTATGAAGAAATGCAGATGTCCAGCATCTGAAAATTTCAGGGCTTCTGGTCACTTGGAAAGTGATCTGGGTGCAGTCTCTCATGCAGCCTCACACCCTCTCCCAAAGAAGGAAGCCGCCAGTCCAGCTAGATTGTTGTTGGGGAATCCAAGGTCACTGTTAAGGAGCTTCAAGGTTGTTTATCAGAAAATTCTACCCACCTCTTCATAAAATGTAATAAACACACAGTGGGTTTGGGTGGCAATTTTCCAGTTCCTCACCACTTAGGATTTAGTGATAACCTTTAGCCAGTGTAGCCAATAGAATATTCCTGAATTACTCCTCATTCTTTATTTGCCAAATAAGGCTTCAGTGTCACATCATTGGTGCCTCTTGCAAGGTGCACTTCTGGTCTCAGTGACTTTATTATCAAGTGTTAGCCTTCCTTTGGCCCGTCACAAGAGCAGAGTCATCAAGCTAAGAGTCTTCATGCAGTGATGTTCCCTGAAAGCTTTGCCTCCATCCATTTTTCTCTGTGACTTGCTGGACGTGGCTGGCTCTAGGTTGCGGTAGCTCCCTAGCCCTTGAACCTACCCTGCCATGTTTGCCTTCCCCACGCAGGATTAAGGTTCTCCTCCGGCCTTTGGAGAAGGCGCTGTGGATATTGGAGCTGTGAAAGAAAAGGGCATTAAAGCATGTTTGTGTTTTTTTTCCCCAGAAATAATAGTTTTCTGCTTGTATTTGGAATAGAAAAGAAATTCCCTTTTTGTACTGTGACAAGGTACTCTCTGTGAATAACATCATTAAATTTCCTGCCAGTCACCTGGCATCGGAGGAGATCCAAGGTGCTACCATTTCATTTTGCTGGCTTGCAGGTTTGGCCAGGTAACATAATAAGTATGTCATGGTGGAGCAGGGATATTTTGGGCACCTGAGACATTTTCTCTGTTGCTTTGGTAGGGAAGCTTCTAAAATGGCCTGAGTGATCTCTGCCTCTTGGTATCCATGTCCTTCTATAGTCTCCTTCCCTTGCGTGTGGTCTAAACCTAGTGACTTGCTTCTAGTGCTAAAGGGATGGCCTATCATTTCTGAGAATAGGTTATAAAAGATTATGACTTCCCTCTCTCTTTCTGTCTTTCCTTACTTGCTTTGATGAAGCAGACTGTCATATGAGAACATATGACATCACAGGGCAAGGAACTGAGTGAGGTCTGCAGCCAACACCCAGCAAGGAACTGAGACCCTCAGTTCAACATCCATGAGGAACAGAATCCTGCCGACAACCGTGAGAGTGAGCTAGGAAGTGAAATAGATCTTTCCCCAGTTAAACCTCGAGGTGACCATAGGCCTGGCTGACAAGTTGATTGCCCTCCTGTGAGAGACCCTAAAACAGAAGACCCAGCTAAGCCAGCCCAGATTCCTGAGCGACAGATAAATAAATAGTTTAGGACAATTCATTACACAGTGATAGATAACGAACATAGGCTTCCTCCAATTAGAGGTATTAGGAGGCTGCCTCTTTTTTTGTCAGCCACTGTAACAGCATCCTCTGGTCGCAATATCCAGGAAACGTTTGTAATCTATGATCTCCTCTGAGTGCAGGCAGCCATTTTCCACTCCTGGATCACTGAGCGGCATTCCATCTATCAGAAAATAGGGCATACAAATTCCATGATAGCCATTATATTTAACACAGGAGCCTGGATAATAAGGTCAGAGATGTATTTCACAGCCTTAGCCTGGCATCACGTCTCTTCCGGACTAAGGGCACTTTCTATGGTTCTGATTGAAAATAGCAGTTGTTTTTTTTCCCTGATTGGTTATCTTTACTGAAAATCTACATCGCTGTCGCTCCTGACAAGGAGGACTTGTATTAGACACCATGGGCTTGCACCTGAATACCCAAGTGATGCATTACATGAATATAATTTACATAATGAGTCAGGCAAAAAGCGTGTGCTAGAGTGTACATGCTTGTCAACATTTAAAATGTTGCCATCTTGACAGAGAGCTGCCTCATAGAATGAAGAAGAGAATGATACTTATCCCTTCTGCCTTCAGACTCTTATCTGGTGCCCCAAATATTACCACGGAGGAAATTCATATAGTTCACACCAAAAAATAAATCTGTTATAGGTTCAAATGTTAATAAAACTAGTACATTGGACTTACCTGGCTGCTTTGGAACAGATTTTTTTTTTTAGTCTTTCAATAAATATGAAAGATTAAATTCAAGCACCAAATGGATTTTATGGTTAAGTCACGATTTATAAGTGGGCATTAATTAGTCAGATAAAAATGAGATTCCTAAGGAATTACATTTTGCCTTCTCATTAGTGGCTGCTTTATAATTATAAACCTTGCTGGAATGAATAATTAAGAAATTGTAATAAATAACAATGCTATAGGAAGGCCCTGAGATAATGAAAACATCAG
The DNA here is from genome assembly GCA_963575035.1 of Avahi laniger. Taxonomy (NCBI): domain Eukaryota; kingdom Metazoa; phylum Chordata; class Mammalia; order Primates; family Indriidae; genus Avahi; species Avahi laniger. The sequence continues at coordinate 61,552 of CAUYSK010098228.1, read as the reverse complement.
CGTTTGGCACAAATTTTAGTAAATAACCGCTAGATCTGGGTCACATGCATTCCTTCTTACTACCTTTATAACCTAAAAATTGATCAGAATCCCACAATCACACTTTAATTTCAGAATTATTTTAACTTTTTATTAGGTCTAAACTTCCTAAGATCAGGTAAGATGAGCTCTAGAGATCCAGGCAGAGTTTTTAGATTGCTGGTAGTTTTGAATAAACTTGCTATTGAACCCAAATTGAACATACTGTCCATGTCGACCATGAAGTGAAATATTTTCTAGTTAGGTTTTCCCCCCATATTATGAGATTTAGGGCTTTATCTATATGATAGCAAAATGGGTTTACTTGATAGATGGAAAAAAATCCCATCAAAATGATTATTATACTCCTCAGAAAACTCACCCAACTCCATTCCCCCAAAAAAATACATCTTGTTTTATTAATTCCACTTTTTTGAAAGACAATACAGCTTATAAAATAAACACAGTTTTTTGTACCTTTTAATTTTTAGTTCTGGTCTTAAATACTAGGAATAGACTTGGAAGAATCTTTTGAAGCAGCCAATACCTACTATTACCTTGATCCTGTCACTAAGTATTAATAAGTGCATGTCTGTGCAGCACCTGGCTTTGGGGGCACACCATCAGCTTCCCAGGCCGACTCCAGTACCCGAAGCAAGGCCAAGGAAATACAAGAGGAGTAAAAAATTTTGACGTATTGTGGCATTTATTTGCCCTATAACCTACTGACCTTGGCAAATTTCATAGGGTGGGAAAGCATATACCACACATTGACCTAAATGGAATCTATCAATCCTGCTCAAATGTTAGCCAGCTAGTAATTACCTTACACACTAACGGTTGAAATGCCAAAAGAATCAAAAGGCCTTTCCATTTGGAATGAAAGGTAGTCACCTGTGCTTCCTGGAAGAGATGGCCCTTACCAGTCTCTGGTGCTATATTGCACGTGCACACCAATGGCATTGATAAGTGGGGTTTGCTCCAGCCCTGCTGGTAGTTTCTTTTACCTTCACTTCCAGCCTCTTCCCACTGCAGGTCCTTGCATTTGAAGTTGCCTTTGCTTAGCATGCTCTTCCTCAGGTCTTTGCTTGGCTGGCCTCTTTGATTTAAAGATCCAATCAAATGCCAGCCTCTATGCCCATCCATTCAAACTTTTCAGTTAGTTTTGGTTTTAGGGTGGATGCATTTCTTTGGTTTCAAATCCCAAATCCATTATTTATTAGCTGTGTAAACTCAGACTACTTATTAAGCCTTTCTGTACATTTAGAAGTGTGAATGGATATATTCACATTTACTCCTCATTATTCCAAAAAGTATTTAATGCAACCAAGTTTACCTGTATTATTTGGATGTCTTCCATTTGTAATTCCTTGATATTTCTCTTCTACTTTTCAATCATCTTAGTTCCTTTCTAGGATCTACCTAACTCCTGTGGGTTTTCTTTTTTTCTTCATATTTTATTATCAGACCACAGTCATTTCTATTTGTCACTCCTCTTCAAAAGCTGATATTGAAAATTTATAAATTAGCAAAGTCCATTTCTCAATGGGCTAAATTAATTGGGGGGTTGAGAGCAAAGTTTACACAATCTGGGCAAATAACTGCAACTGAAAAGAAAGGGTGGTCTAAAAATTCAGCCCATATTTTCCAGACTAGGTGGTCTATGTTATTTTATTGTCTCATGATTGCTAAGCATTTTGCTTTATTTCATATGTATAATTAACTGGGAATTTATAAGAACTGGGAACATTCAATCAACTTTGTCTGAAAATCTGATATGTAACTATTAATAGGAACAAGTGAGTTTTAAGCTGTTCTTCAGTGGAATAGGGTTTGTGGGTCATTGGTTGGTGACATTTTTGGGTGTCTCTGGTTGATGATGTTGAAGACATTATATTGTTAGATGAGACTTGATAGGTGAACCAAAGAAGTTTTAAAAACTGTAACTTCTTCCCTATAAGTCATTGTAATCCAAACAGACCGCCGAAAACTCTCACTATTGCCTTATGATGTGAATATTAAATGAATTTTTATTGTTTGTTTTGTTTTTGCTAATTTTTGATGAAGTTATTTATCACCTTTTAAAAGAAGGTGGGAGGGATGAGTTGTACTGTGTATGCCCTGCATCTAAGTAGTATAGTTGACTCCTAAGAGAGGAACTAGCTAATAATTAAATATCTGCAATGTGAAAAAATAATTAGCTGATTAAATTTGTAATATGATACGGGGGGGACTCTGACAACAGATTACTTAATTTAACACTCTTGAGATGTTTGCTTTGGAAGAAAAAGATTGGTGAGAAATGAAATCTAATGGTTGTAAGATACAAAACAGGTACTCATTAGGGGAGAAGAAGAGAATTGAGGCACAACAGGTAAGGTAAAAAAATGCTCTATTTTTGAACTCTAAAAATATTTATTTGCCATGGATTGTGCACCCTTCTCTGAATTAGACAGCCCAACCAATATATAGAATTCCAGGGCAAAAAAAGATGTAAACAGACAGAGCCAAGATGTTTCTGGATAATGAAAAAAATGCAGAATTTATTTGAGGACTTGGATGTTTTTGTGGAAATGCATTGTGATTATGATCTTCAAACTCCCAACTTAAGAAAGATGAGGTAGATTATACTATTATGCCCCTTGTTAAAGAAAATAGTAACAAAAACAGAAGGATTTTTATTGCCTAGGTTTTAAAATCACATTGAAAGGATGTGGTTTTACCCAATGACGACCACTGCCTACATGGCCAGCTGCAATGGTCTCTCTATTTTGTGTGAGTAGATACATTTCGCCTCTACCTTTGTCCCATCTAAGAAATCCCTGCTTACTGGATGATTCTGTGACACAGTGACCTACTGAACACAGACTCCCTTTAAAACTATGCATTCCATTCATGTCATCAGCCTTTATCCAGGGCTGTCATTCTCATTGTGGGCTGTGCATTAAAATTACCAGGGGAGTTTTTAAAATATGTCCATGCCCTAAGTCCTAACCACAGAAATCTCAATTTAATTGCTCTGTGGTAGAATCCAGGCAATGACATTTTTTAACACCTCACGAAGGGCTTCTTTTGTGCAATCAGCTTGTTGATTTTTTTTCTCTTTCCATCATGGCAATTTTTGAGCACCTTAAAAGGACCAGGTAGCCTCAGCGATATTCAAGTTCAGGCATGGAGCTCATGAAACAGGGAGATCAGCTACAACCCCAGGTTCTGTCCATCTCAATCTTTCACTCAGCATGGAGAGGAGAGGAGTCTGAAGAGCATTTCCTTTTAACAGGCTTGGCTTCTCTGTGTTGGCAAGGTTCCCCGGGAGAACTGGCTCTCAGGCATGCACGCAATGGAATGCAATATGGGCCTTGACATTAATCAGACTGTGCCTTTTCCTCCTCTCTGCAAAAGCACAGCACAGCCATAAGGTGAAAAGATGGGGCTGTTTCATCCTGGCTGGATTCCTCTCTCTCTCTGTTGTTGGGGAACATGGAGTCCTGAACTTCCAACATTTATTACAATGTTTAACAACGAGTAAAGAACCCTGGTCAAATTTCTGGAGGGAAAAGCAGTGGGTGGTTGTAAGTCACCATTTTATTTTTGTTTAAGAAATGAGGCTTTTAATTTTTCCCTAGCTATGTTGTCTTTACCGAGTTTTACATCAGGAAATGTGAAGCTAGTGATAGCCTGTTGCTGAAATAAAGTTCAGTTTTTTTTCCCTCTCTTCCTCTTTCTGGTTTCCCTCCCTGAAACTTGGGTTCATGACAGCTTGTTGTTGGGCAGGGCATTAGCCTTTTGTAATTTATTGCTTTTAGATTAAATCTGGGGAAACTCAATATTGCAGTTGAATGATTAGAGCAATACCCCTTGGAGTAATAAATTTTCTTTGGTGCTGTGCATCTCCAGATCATGTTTCCCTTCTAATTACATTTACATAAATGATATTCTGTGAAATTAAATTAACATTCAAACGGTTACACAGGCAGGGAGAGACAAAAATTAGTTACCAAGTTGCATCTCTTAAAAAAAAATCTAGTTCTTTTCATAATATGAATCACTACCCTCTCTCAAGTGTCAGTAATCAACAAAACCTTGGTTCCAGAACTGCACAGGGATGTTTGTCACCAGCTAATGGAGATGTTTTGTTTCTTTCTTGGAGATTTAGACCATAAAGCCTCATTAGACAGTGACTATAGTGACTTTTCAAACTTGGCTATTAATGAATTGCTAATTTTTCTTCTAGCTTCTCGCCTTGAAATTCTGCAGTGATCAGTGTAATGTCCAAATTGAACATGCACACAGAACTTGGTTACGGTCTGTGCCTTCCTCACCACCGCCCACATTCTTTTTCAAGCTTTGGTTTTCCAATCTAGGCATTAACAGAAGGCCTGTCGTGAGTGACATCACGGTCTCCGTCCCCTTCTATGATCTCTTACACCACTTCAGTACATTTCCATTTTAAAGAGTTTGTATCTCTTTAGAATTTGCACTACTTGGATGGTTTGAATCAGAATAATCAGAAAAGCTACAGTTTCCTTGTCTGACTAGAAATATTACCTCCACCATCTTTATGTGTGTATCAGAGTAACTTTGAAACCATTTCTATCATATCTTTTGGCAAAATTAATCCGTTCCAATGATGATTTGATGTAAAATGTGATTTCATTTATGTTAAAAATATACATCTATTCATAGGAAAGATGTTCATCAAAACATTAGCAGTATTACCTCTTAGTAGTGCATTTTTTTCTTGTTTATTCTTGTTTGTATTGTTCAAATTGCTTATGGTCAACATGTATCATTTTTATTTAAAAAAAATAGTTAAGTTACTGCAAAGGAAGCCTCTCTCCAGGCCCCTGAGGTTCAGGTGCTGACAGCCTTTGCCTCAATTGCTCTCTTCTCCCTGTTGAGCACCATGATCCTCCATTGCCTGGATTTGTCAATTCTTTGGACTCAATCATACCCATGGATCATAATTACATATATCGAAATGCCTGATGAAAGGTGACCATCAGGAGTCTGCTCTCAAAATAACCTTTCAATAACTGTGCTTATGACAGAAAAGAATGCAACTGAAAGAAGAAAACCAGAGCCTCTTTCAAAAGAAGCCTGTCATTTGCAGATCCTCACCTAGGTAAGTTCATATCTGGGCTCCTCCTCACCTAACCTGATTTCTCATCCTCTCCTCTTTCTTGCTCTCACTCACGCTTCGATCATTCATTTAACATGTTTGTATCGAGCACAGACAATGTGCCAAGTGCTGTGATTGTCACTGGCACACACAGTGAATGGGAAGCAAATGCAGATGTAGACAGAGCTCCTGTTTTCATGGAGATTACAATCTATGTGGAAAGACAGATGTTAATTAAATAATCATATTGACAAATGTTTAATTACAAACTTAGAAGAAACACAGTCCTAAGGAGAATATAAATTCAAAGAATCTACCCTAGACTGCAGAGGGTTGTGAAGATTGGGGTCAGGGAAGCCTTTCTAAGGAAGTGAGACTTGAGTTGAACTGAGATGTCAAAGACAGGTCCAGGTGAACCAGGAGTCATGGTGGATAGTCCCGGGAGGGAGGAGGTGACTATGCCAGCTTGAGGGGAGAGCATGAGCCAATGCCGTGCACCAGGGGGGTGCATGGCATGTTATACCAAGGGACGGCCATGTGGCCGGACTAAAGGAAGCTTGAGGAGAAGGAAGGGTAATGAGATTAGTGAGGCAGGTCAAGTGAAATAAAGCAAGACCTGAGGTCATGATAATGATTTTGGTTTTATTGTCAGAGCAACATGAAACCATGGAAATGTCATAACCAGAGGGGTAACATATTTCTATTTTTCAAAGATTATTCTGAGAGTGATGTGGGAAAGGGCTTGTGGAGTCATTGGAGGAGTGGTTGTGGGGAGACCGGTCAGGAAGAAACTACAGCAGTGCAGTCTTCATAGACCAGAGAGATGACAACAGAGATGGGAAGAAAGTGAATGGAATGAAAAGATAGTTCAGAGGTAAATTTACACCATTTGGTGACAGATTGGCTATGGGGTTTAGAGGGATAAGGCAGGGACAAAAATGTCTCCTGAGTGCCGCACTCTACAAATAGATGAGTCCTGGATGATGGAACAATTAGGAAACACAAGAGAGCAGACCTTCCATGTGTGACACTGCAGAAAACTCCACATACCAATTTGACCCTGCCTGTGACAGGGACTTCCTATATTTCAGCCTTACCACTTCAGCTCTCTTCCAGTGTCAGCTGCCACAGTCCCATTGTCTTGAATTTTGAAGAGCGCTATGAAGCCATTCAAGATGATGCTGAACTGGAAACTTAAATCTTATTTCTTCTATCTGGTCTTTATCTGGAGGGAAAAAAAGAGCTTCCTGCCTTCAAATTGATTCATTCATTATTTCTGTTTGTATCAAGAGCTGATTTATAGTATTCCCAAACACATGTACTAATGAACCATGTCATAATGGAGTTCTACTACACTGTGCAAATGCTTGTAATTCATTTTATACCTCTCATGCAGCACTTCTATTATGCCATAAATCACAGTGATTTTTCATACTTGTGTTATCTCTCCTGTAAGAATTCAAGCTCCTTGAAGACAGGGATATTGTTTTATGTAGTTTTATACCTTGCATGGTACATAACATAGTGCTTCCCACATAAATTATGTGACATCAATATGCATGCATTATTCTGTCTTGAATGACCAGCGGCTGTGGATTCCTGGGGAGAAGCAATTGCAGTTATACAGTTATATGGGTGGTGAGAAATTGAGATAGGAAGCAAAGAAATGACAATAGCTAGGTGATGTAAATGTCCAATACATATATGTAAATGTCCAAGCATACTGATTGAATTTTAGGAAGAATTAATAGGTAAAGAGGAAAAAGGTTGAAGTAAAAAATAGTTAATAGAAACTGATATTTAATAAAAAAAAATTCTTTCCTGCCCCGCTTCTTGTATATGCTGTTCCTTTGCCTGTAACTTTATCATGTTCCCTCTTCTTCCTGCAAGATTCAGCTCAGGCATGACCCTCCCACATAGCCTTCTCCCCATTGGCCAGAGTCGGAGGCATCTTCCTTTATGATCCATTCACTGTAAAGACTATTCTACCATTCAACACATTTCTTCAGTTTAATACACTCACCTCTCTGTTCTTCCCCTAGGACTTCACAGGGTTAGCTTCCAGCACAGAAGAGGCATGATACAGGATGGATGGGTAGAAGAACAGAGGAATAAATAGGACTCCACACTCATCACAGTTGAGCCTAATTTCAGAAGTCCTTATAAAATTATCCTACCTCTAAAAATATATAAATGTGACTTCTTGTCTGCCTGAAATTCCTTTTTAAAGGAAAAATAACTTTTAAAAATTCTAGAATTACTTTATTCTAGAATTAAAGTTCAGGTTAAATGCAACTACAGCAAGGCTATGATTCAGAAAACAAGAATTCTATCCTTTTATATTTAAAATCTCTATGGCTTTGGGCAAATCATTTAAACAATTGTTTCAGTGCCATCTTCTGTAAAATAGGCATGGCAAACTATCAAATTAGGCAATGCACTTGAACGCAACTGTGACGGTGTAGACCTAACAGAGTGTCACACCAGTGTTGGTTACTACTGCCGATGTGAGGGGAGTCATTGGTAGTGGCTTTCAACCTGTCATTCATCCCATAAATGATTACTGAGTACATAGTGTATGCCTGGTATGGTGCCAGGTGCTTTGAAAAAGAGGGGAAATTTTTAAAAGATGTGCTTTGTGTTCTCAAATTGTTTGCAGTATGGATTGGGAGAAAAGAGTAAAGCAAATCAACTAAAAACAAAATATGTGCAGAAGTAAGATCACATGTAATCAGATCATTTGTGCCATTGTAGTCCTCAGAAGGAGGAGTGCGGGTGAGTGTACACTTTTATTTTTTATATCAGGATAGGCTTTCTTCCTTTGCTCTTCATAGGAACCTCTTGGTTTTCCATGATCTAATTTGTGAACCCTTGCATAAAGATCTACTAATTGGGGCCAGGCATGGTGGTTCATGCCTGTAATCCCAGCACTTTGGAAAGCCAAGGTGGGAGGATTGTTTGAGGCCAGGAATTAGAGACCAGCCTGGGCAACATAAAAAGACCACTGTCTACCTCTACAAAAATATTTTAAAAATTAGCTGGGAGTGGTAGCTCAAACCTGTAGTCCCCCACTACTCAGGAGGCTGAGGTGGGAGGCTGGCTTGAGCCTAGGAGTTCCAGGTTGCAGTGAGCTGTGATCATGCCACTGTACTCTAGCCTGGGTGACAGAGTGGGACCCTGTCTTAATCTCAAAAAAGAAAGAAAGGAAGGAATAAAGAAAGAAAAGAAAAAGAAAAGAAAAACATCTACTGATCTGTACCTCTCTTCTTTGTCATTTACCCACTTTCTTCACTGTAGCTCATCTCTGAAACTCTGAACACCCCCTGCAGCTGAGGCCTTTGGCTCAGTCCCTGCAGTGACCACCTGCAGGCTGTGAAGGACCACATGCTCCTACATCCATGGCTCTCCCAGGTGGGTGCTGGGTGCAGCTCTCACAGTCTGATCCAGCCTGCTGGCCTCTTGCTGCCTCCATCTGGGCCTGTGTATTTGGATGGATGCCCAAAGCACTGGCTCACCACCCCCCTCCCCCCGAGATGAACAAATGGGACCAGTACTCCAGAGCTCCTCAGGGGGAGCTGTGAAGACTGGTCACCGGAACCTTTCATTGCCTGTGACTTATACACCGGGGAAAGGTTAGAGGAATTTATGAGTGGGTACCATATGCCAGTCCAACATCTGCTTCCTCATAAGGGGCATGAATACAGGACAGTGCTAAGTGCATTGAGGATGAGCCTTGGCACATACACAAAATGAAATTTAATCACCTGGGGGAAGGGGATAAAGATTCCAAGGCACTGTTAGGAGTTTTCATACTCATTCTTCAAAGGAAATTTTACGTAGAACACCAAATAAACATATAGGTGAAGCTGCTCTTTTTAGGGGTGTGGGAGGCCCGGAGTCCTTCCCTTAGCCTCCTCCCAGGGGTCCTTGAGCTACTTCCATCAGTGCTGGGAATCTAAAACATACAATTTCAAAACTACTTTTCTGGTTGGTCGAGGAAAGGGTAACTGATTTTTTTTCCTCCTGCATTAAACACTGGGGAAAAGGCTATCTCATTTAAACATAATATGGTGTTTGAACAAGTGCTCACCATGGACCAGGACCTTGTTTATCAGTTTTTTTCGAGTAGTCGATTATGAAATTGACTTGAGATAAACAACGAATTAGTCTTTTTTTGATCAGCTGAATTCTTTGCAGAAGACAGAGAAGTACAGTGTTGGTATCTTGCTGTTGTTCCTTAAATTTGATGAATCTACTGGACAGCAAAGGTCATGTTTCTGCTACACTATTGCTCAGAGCCAGGTTGTGATGTCCAAATCTCGGCTGGTAACGCCACATTGGCAGGCGTGAACGTGGAAGGGAAAGTGCAAGAATCACAGTGATAGTGCCACCTTCAGGTTTTGCCACTTTACTTTCAAAAGTGGTGATGATGGATGGAATTCTGGAGCCTGGAGTCATTTTGTCAGGACTGTACATGCCGGAATTCTTCCCAGAAACACCCTCCTCACTACCGGATGTTCCAGTCAATGCTGCCGCCAGCCATAGCGAGTGACCACCGCCAGCAGAGTCATCACTACTCACGAAAGCGACAATAACACTTTAAAGATATCTTCAAATTATTTTAAAACTTCTAGATGTGTTGAGGGGGACACATAAAATATACATACATTCTTTAGACAAGACTGATAAAAACCAGGTGCATTATTTAATGCAAAATTACGATGAAAAAGTAAATTCTATTTAACTCTAATTATGTGATTGAGGAAGGCAAATATGCCCATTAATGTCTGATGAGAAAACCAAAGGCACACCCATCAGAGGCAGCATGGTAGGGCGGGCAGAGCATGGTCTGTTGAGTTGGAGAGATTCCCCCAAGTTCAAATTTCTCTCAGCTCTGTAACTTGCTGACTGCAACCGTGTATTTGAACAGATACTTGATCTCTCTGGACCTTAATATCCTCGACAGTGAAAGAGAACTACTAATTCCTTTTTCCAAGTTGATGAAAGACCCAGTGAGTGGATGGTCTTTTCTTACTCATCCCTCTTCATCTCACCCAAAGCCACATATGCCAGTTACAGGCCAGTTCTATGGAAGGCAGCCCAGTGCCAGGGAAGAGCACTGGTTTCAGAATCTGGAGATGGGCAAGTCACACCGTCACCGTGGGCTTTCATTTTCTCAACTACAAGATGAATACTTTGGAATGATCTTTAAAGTCTTAATCAACACTCACATTTTTTGGTCCCTCACATAGTGGTTTTGGGGAAAAACAAGAACAACCATTACATATGTCCAACAACTTCAGGAATAGCGACTATTAGGTGCCAGACAGTGAAAGGTGCTTTGCTGTGGGCTGTGCTACTGAAGACAGCTCCGCCATACAAACTTTCTAGTTTTCTGAAATGTGTTGTATCCCTTAGTATAATGACAGCATCCATTATATTAATACTTTAGCCAGTTCTGGTCCAGTTTTTTTGTGAGGTATGAGTCTTTATTGCCTTGATTTCTCTTTTACGCATACTGATGTCTCCACTTTCTTTTCAATCTGGGCTCCTGGGGAGCAAGGGAAAGCTAATGCCATCCTGTAAAATGTTTTCACAGTTCTTAAATTCAAATTAAGGAATAAATGAAGAATTAATAAGGGAACCCTCAACCCTCACCTCACCTCAAATATTTCTAGTCTTAAGGTTAATAGGTAAAAACTAAGGATAGAATTTTTGGCACTGATCTGTGAGCAGAAAATTTCTTTGGGCATAAGACATTCCGGAACCCTAGATAGGAGATGAAGTTGTTCAGAGGTTACTCTGTTCCCAGCAGGAGGAATCCTTGTTCCTACTCCACCACACCGCCCGCAGCAAACAGGCGTGGGAGCAAATGGTGCCTGCCTGAATATCCCTGGTGATACCAACATTTTACCTGTGCCTGCTCCAGCAGCGGCAGTGTTTCTCCTGACAACGGTGAAAAAGGGAGAGAAGATGATGAGGTCTTCCTGTAGTCTGATGGCTTGTTCCGGATACCTTGTGTGGCAGACCAGCGTCAGAGCATCACATGCGTTGTTCCGCCACGTTTTGTCAGGGCCCTTTTCCAGCTCGCTCGATCACACTTGTTGCAATCATTTCCCTCTCAGCCTCTGTCACCAGAACACGAGGTCCTCACAGCACAGCCTGGTTGAATCCCTTGTTTCTGAATTCCCAGCTTCTAGCGCAGTCTTTGGCATAAAAAAGGCCCCTAGAAATGCTTGATGAATAAATGAAGAGTAACATTAGTTCAATATTTGTTAGAACCTTGTCAGAAAGTAATAAAAGTAACTGTAATATTTTAGCTAATGAAAACGTTCATTTTAACAACTCACTTTTACCTAATTCTGACTTGGTCATAATTTGGGAACTTTTTTTTTTTCCTGAGAGTGAAATTATGAGGTAAATTAGTAAATATCCAGGCTCTTTCACTTTTTGTGTGATGTTGGACAAATTACCTAACCTCTCTGTGCTTAAGTTTCTTCATCTCTGAAAGGGGGTAATGCAGTAATGTAACCTAACTTATCGGGTAGTTGAAATTATTAAACCCAAACTTATGAAGCGCTTGGAAAAGTGCCTGGCACTCAGGAAAAAAACTGTAATTGCAGTTAATTGTTTTAGCAAATCACTGTTCAGGCAGCGTGGCATAGTGAATTAGATTGTGAATCAGGCATGTGAGTTCTAATCCCAGTTCTGCCATTAACTACATCCATTAACTGCCTGGGAATTTAGTCCTTTGATCTGTAAAAAGGGGCAGTGTTGGACCAGTTGACTTAGAAGGTGCTTTTGGTTCTGACAATCTGTGGAATTCTGAACTATTTAGGTCAATGGACCCTTGAGAATTTTGGCTTTTGAACTGATTGATAGTTGACATCCATCTGACATGACAGTGTGCTAACTTTCTCCCTTTTTGACATCTCACTTGGTCTATTTATTCCTATTGTCTATAAATTCCACTGTTTAAGGGAAAATTAAAAATGCATTTGACCTATACCAGAGAAATACTGAATTTAAAAAAGTTTATTTTTCGCCTTTTCTGCTTCTTAAAAAAGATTAGTAATTTAAAGAGATGAATCTAATAGAGGGAAATAGAGATAATGTACAGTTTCCCAAACCTTCCAAAATCAAGATTTCACTGTATTATTTTATTATTTAGTTTGATGCAAATTCCTAGAATTCTAGGCATCCTTATAGCATAAATGCTAGCTTTAGATCATTCTAAATCAAAATATGACACATCTAGTCAATTCAATACTTTTTATTTTCTACACATTTCTCTTCCATTGATTTAGGAAGTCTAAAAATAACATATTTTGAGGCTATACCATTGGTTTCAGGTAATATATGACATTTTCTTCCATTTAAGGAAGAAATATGTTCACTGCAATATTAGAACTTCTATTTATGTATTTTTATAATTCAATTCTACTTTTATTATTCACATATGCTTTACAAGTAACATGGTATATTATGTACAGTAGTACATACAGTGTTGCCTTGATCAAACATTGGTTGGGGGCCAATCAAAAAAGTCTGGAGACTACTTCTTTGGCCAAAGTTAGCACATAACACTGGTCCTAGTGGGCTACAATTTTGATCAAATATTTTGACATTTGTAAATTCATGAATTGAATATTTATTGAGCACCTACTGTGTGCCAGTTACCATGAAAAACACTAGCTGGTCATGTGGTTTTGCTTATCAATTGTGCTTTCCAAACTGCAAGTGTTAAGTTTACATGGTACATTGTTGGGAAAGACCAAATATATGGCCATAGGATAGAGTTTATCTATGTCAGATTGGTTTTTTTTTACTTGAGTAGCTTTAATATTTTACCTTTGCTATTCATGCATGCATGTTTGGCAAATTGATAAGTGTGAGACAATCAAACACAGAATGTGTTTCTGAAAACAAATGACAAGAGATGTACAGGGGGAAATTTCATGCCTGGTAGGTTTGGTACTTTGTGGTTGGCTGGCTGACAGCTGAGAGAAGAAAGATTAAATAAAATCAATACGAGGCTGGCCGGAATCAGAAAAATGGGCTAAGTTTTTGAGGGAGGCTCAAGGAGGCTCGGGGTTCCAAGTATTTAGCTACTCTCCAAGGATAGTGTAATTTGTCATTGTTAAGACTAAGGGGTCAGAAGAGAAGTAGTTAAGGCTTAGGGTATCTTAGAACCCCAAGCTAGTTATATATTGCTTATATGAGGCAGAATGTGTATGACATTTCCCAAGACAGCTTTTAGGCTCCTAAACTTACAATATACATCCATCTTTGGAAAGTTCATGTCCTATTGGAACATGGTTCTCAAAGGCTGCTGATGAATATTAACAAATATAGTCTTGAATTTGGAGTCTAAGCCATCTTAAACATTCAGAACAAGGTTGATGGGATTTGTAAGCAAAGTTAGAAAGGGAAATACGAAGGCTAATCAGGAACAGCTTACCTAAGTCAGAGATCAAGAGTGCAAGTCATGCACAGATACAATGACTAATTTACCAATATGATTTAGACCAATATCAAATATGAGTTAGACCGGATTTTCCAACTCGTTTGCTATCAACTGGAAATATCAGGGACAATTGAGTCTGGTTTATGGCACTGTTCAGAGTAAGGTGCAATGCCATTCAAAGGTTTTGTTTTGGTAATGGCATGTCTGTAGGGCAAATCACAAAAGTGCAGGAGAAAAGGGAAGACAAGCCTGTCAAGAAATCATTTTCTGCTTTCCCTATTTTTCAGTCCAAAACAGCCAGACTCAGGCATCCCAGTCTGTAAAGTGACTTTGGATGTCTCAACCATGAGTGCACTGTGAATCTGTGACTCTGGAACTTGCCAACCTACAAGGTTGTTCAAAAACTGACTTCCTGTTGACTTCCCAGAATTTCAGAGGATATAAAGGGCCCACTAAAAACAAGAGACAGAACAACTCAGGAACCTCTGGGGAACCTACAGAATTTTGCCCCATAGGAATAGGACTGAGGCATGGCTCTGGAAATGCAAAATAAAAAGTTTCTGTAGAGTACAGCCTGATTTACACCCACCTACACGCACACACAAAATATAGTACGTGTGTGTGTGTGTGTGTGTGTGTGTACAAAGTGAAGAATAATGAGTATTGGACTTGACTCCGTAGGGTTGGAGCTGGCCAGTATGAAGTCGGAAGGCAAGCCCAGCAGTCTGGCTGAGGTGCCACCCCATAGCCATCCACCCACTCAGTATTCCCAAAGACTCACATAGGAATCCCAGGAATGTGTGAGTCCTGGGCAGGAGGAGACATCAAGGCAAACAGCTGAGTCTCCAACCAGAAGGATTCTGTGCCATTTAGTGGGGGCTTTCCCAGTTTTCATGCTGTTACTATCTCTGTATTCTCCAAGGAATAATAATCATTGTTATTTTCCAAATCCCCTGGTCTCCAGGGCTGTAGAGACATAATTGTATAGCTGAACTCACATCATTTCTGAAAAGGGCAAGTCCAGTCTGTATGTAGTTGGATGGTCAGAGAGAACAGATGTCATGGAGCTCAGGCCCGACTAGGAGTTTATTCAATACATCCATTCAATAAAAATTTTCTGAGCACCTACACAGGCTGGACATTGTCAATGCTAGGCATACATCAATGAGCAAAATAACAAAAAAGAGAAAGGAAGGAAGGAAGGAAGGAAGGAAGGAAGGAAGGAAGGAAGGAAGGAAGGAAGGAAGGAAGAAAAAGAAAAAGAAAGAGAGGAGAGGGAGGGAGGTAAAAGCAAGAAAGGAAAGAAAGAAACTTGTAAAGATCTCTAATCTTTTGTAATAGCTCACACCTAGTGAGATGTCAATGAAGGTGACACTGTATTCATGACATTTTAAGACACAGAGTAAACATGAGTCATAGGCGAGTCAGCACCAGGCAATCCATGGCACATGGCACATCTCCATGACAATGCGGATTTTATTCAGGACCATTTCTGCTCAGAGAGGAAGAGCAGGTATAGACAGAGAACAGGAATCAGACTAATCTGAATCAAGATCCTGGTTCTACCATTTTTTTAGCTGTGCTACTTTGGTCAAAGGATTAAACCCTCTTTGCTTTAGATTCTTCACCTGTAAAATGAGAATGAGAATGCTCACATCACCTGTCTGTGGTACAAATTAAGTGAGAAATCATGTACGAATTGCTCCATGGGGCTAATTTATAGCACAAAATCAATAATTTATATTTCTCCTTTTATTTATGACAGACCTAGTTGTCTATGAAAATTATGTACCTTTCATATCCTTTTGGAACAGTATAGGCCATGTTATTACCTTTATTACATTTGAGTTAAACTGAACTGGAGAGGAGTTGGGTGAATTCTTTGACCGTGAATAATTATGATCTCTGAACATCAGACAGCTTTCTGTAATACTCTTGATTAATTTGCATTCTTCTTTCCCTTTTGCTCACCCATTTGCAGTTCTGCCATTGTCAATTTTTTCCAACTTTTCTATTCGTTTCCATCAAAGTGTTTTTTAGTGGAATGGTTGCAATGAAACAACCACAAAGACTTACGTGCGATATGTGGAAGGAGACAGTGGATGTTTGATGTCCTTAAATATGTCTGTACATCTCTGTGGACAAGAAACTAGGGAACTCCTGGATAGTAGGACCTTCATGGTTTCAAAGTTCCAGCTCAAGGTGAGAAGCTCGAGCAACGTCATAGAGCTGATGGGACTACTGAATGACGTAATGTCTGTAGATTGCCAAGCATTTTGCTTGGCACATAGTAGGTCCTGGAATTTTCTTCCTCTACTCCTGACAATACTGTAAAATAAAACTCAGCTTTCACTAGATTATATGGGTAGAAGAGGCGAGTTTGAGTATGCGTTATTCTGTAACAAGGTAGGTAAATCATGGTAACTTCATTAGAAAACGAGGAATTTGTGGAACAAAAGAGCTATGTTCTCTTCAGTAACACTGGTATCCTTGCAGCTGGAAAGACGTAGTTTTCTTAAGTGGCTGGAGCTTGTCGCTTGGCTAGATACATCCTATTTAAGGCGACTTTTTCTAAAGCTCATGATTAATGTGGGCTTTTAAAAATTGTTTTTCTTTGTGTTATGTAAATAGGGTTTCTCTCTAGTAGGGCTGAATGCTGGTTTTAATTAAATTTAGGAAGGAAGGGGGAGGGTGGCTAGCCTGACAAAGTTGAAGGGCATCAGTGAAAATCACATTTATGTTTGGAGCATGACATTTGAAAAAAGAACAAATAATATGAAAGAGAGGACTTGTCCAAATGGGAAAACAATGAATCTACTTAAACTCTTTTATATTGTTCTCATTTTGACTGAAGATAGAATTCTTGCTTTGGAAAGAGTTTTTACTTATTTAATTATTAACTCTATGTATTTTATAAATACCACTCCATGAACCACCTTTGTTTTCATCCTATTTTCCTCTAGAAAAAAAGTCATTATTTTATGAGTGAATTTTTCTGTTTAATCATATGTTTATTTATGCTACTTTGACTATAGTGTAATTGAAACTTGGATCAAGGATAATTTGCACTAAGCTAAGGTTAATTACGGTGCAGCGATGAAACTACATTACTTTTGGCTAAAATTTACCTTTACTCAGCATACCCATTTTTTTTACAAGAAGTACAAATTAGTGGTGTAAATAAGATTACTTAAAAAAAATTGTTTTCCAATATTGAATAACGTATCTTCATTTATAATAGTTATGCTAATTAGAAAATAGTCTCATCTACTCCTCAAAGCAGGTCCTTCAGAGCTTTCAGTTGGCAATAGCATGAATGGATAAACTCTCAGACAAACTTGCATTATTGTAGGTATTTGGGAGTCATAAAACAATACTTCTTCAAAACATTTCCTTATCTGGATTTTTTTTAATAGTTTCAGCCTGACCTTCCCTTCTGCTAGTTCAAGTAAGTAAAATTGCTGTGCATTCCTAAATCATTCCTGAATGTTCTGACTCCCAACTTCCAATCATGGCGTCTGCCTGCCAGTTTATGTCCTCGTAAGCTGCTTCTCACCTGAGGCAGTGAGCAAACTCACTAAGAAAGCTGATTAACTCGATCCCCAAAATATGATTAGGGTTTAAAATGTGCGTTTTTTTAATGGAAAGGAAAACTCTAAGGCAGTCATGCTTCTTGTGAGGGGGTCAAAGAGTGAGTAGATTATGGGGTGAGGGAGATGAAGGGAGGAGAGAGATTTATGTGCTCTGTGGTATTTGAAACCAATTTGCAATTGGCCCCTGGAGTCCAGAGATTTACATACTACATAGTTTGAAAAAATGAATGTGAAATTTTAGAGTAACCCTCAAAAGTACCTCTTACGAGCTTTCCTGGTCACTAGAACCCCTGATTAATTAAAAAAGAAATGGGAAGAACATAATGTTGAAAAAAGTCTAATTTGCTTGAAAGAAATAACCATTTGTCTAGCAGAGTTGGGTTGTGGTTAAACGCACAAGTTCAACTATTCATGAAGCTTTGGGAATTTGGGCAAGTTCCTTAACTTCTTTATGCCTCGTCATTATAAAGAGGATAACAATTGGAAGGAATTAAATGCTATACACTCAGTGTACAAGAATTTTCAACACTATGCATTGGTTGGAGTGGAGAGGGGGATAATTTGAATTGTGAGAATGATTCCATCTGCCATTGAACTCGATAAATATTTTCCCAGGTAAACATGAGATGGAAGGTGTGACTCTGCTCCTTCCTCATTTTGTCTTAATTTCTCAGGTCCTCATGTGATGTGAACATGTCAACAAGCCTAGTGTGTTTCTGTGATTTAAAGACACAGTGTATACTTTTGTGTAGCAGGATCCCAAATGCATGAGCTGCTACTTATATGCAGGGCTCAAATGAACAGTGAAAGAGATAAACTGTCTGGGTCATACATTTTGGGAGATGACGTATCTGTCACTAATATGGTACCTTTCTTCCTTAGATATTTTCAGTGAGAATAGAGATAGTTTGTGGGTTTTGCCTTTATATGTTGACTTTAGAATTTCACCACAAGTAAGATGTAACTTCACTTTTATGGCTACTCTTCAAAGGTGTTGCATCGTAGAAACTGGAAGAAGAAGAATAGTTACCAAAGGTCGGAGGGAGGGAGAAATGGAGAATTATTGTTTATTCAGTACAGAGTTTCTGTTGGGGATGATGGAAAAGTTCTGGAAATGGATAGTGATGATGGCTGCACAACATTTTGAATACACTTAATGTCACAACAACAAAAAAAGGTAGTTGGGAAGATTCCATGAGAAAATAATGCACTGTAAGCAATTAGCAGAATGTCATGAACAGCCAATGCAATTAAACTATGATTATTAGAGGGATTATTGCATTACTATTACTGTTTATACATCGGGCCTATCTACCTGATTTTATGCCTCTTGACTCAGTCTAATTCATACAGAAGCAGGGATGGGATAAGATGTTTCTCCTGGCCCCAGGGCACATTTCAGGGCATAAATCACAGTACTCCTCTCTGTATCCCATTAAGATCTTGCCCCTTTCCCCTCGTCCTGCCTGCACCTCCTGTGTTCCTGCGTGTATTCAGCTCAGGCTTGCTTTTTGGGTTTTTGCTTCCATTTCCAACTCAATGATAACTATCTGTATTTTTCTGTGTTTCTCAGAGTATCATCCTTTATTCTCAAAACCATTTTGCGTTCTTCCTCCCATTATCTCTACTTCTTTGCCCAGGGTAATTTCTTACATTAAAAGCCTCAATCCTCGATCCTCAGGTCAATCTTTGGTGACCCAACTGGATGACCTACTTACCAGGCTGGGTCCCAGCCCTTGTTCAAGGGGATCAGACAGAGTTTCCAGAGTAGGGACCCGGGGATTCAGAAGCTGCCTCTTAGAACCATATAAAACTGAGGTTCTAATGGGGACTCAGCCCCCATGTGTGGCTGGGAGAAGTAAGAGAGCAGAGTGTAGGGAACTGGTGTGAAGAAGGAGGCCAGGAGTTGGAGAACGTGGGGAGGAAGCCAAGATCAGAAAAAAATAGTGTAATAAGGATGGCAGAAGGTGTTGAGAATGCAGAGAAACCACACTGAGGTCAGGGAAAGAAACAGAGTTCTGCATAGACAACTCTGATCTGGGACCCAGAGGTTAATTACTTCTCTGGGCATAGCCAGCTGTTTACAGCTCCAGACCAATTCTCTTCTTTGCTGACCTTCTTTCCTCTTAAAATTGTCACAGCTGAATTTGGAAGAGGATCCAACACTATAGTGTGACAAGATCTTAGAGATAACGTAACTCATCCATCTTATTTTCAAATAAAGCATGGCCCAGAAAAGAAACATGCTGTGTTCCAGCTCTCCCAGCTGTTCTGTGGTGGGTCTGGACTTGAACTCCAATCCCACTGTTTTGAGTCACCTCCTTGTACTTCCTGGGTGAGGGCCATGATGATGGAGTTGTGCAGAGCTATACTGAATGTAGCACCATATGCATTGCAGCAGGTAATAAATGCTTCTTGATGGTGGTGGCAATGAAGATGATGATGATTATGGCCATAGAGAAAACTTCATTTAGATGAAATTAAATGATACTGCATGGATGAGAGAGGAAAATGCCAAGCTATTTAATGGCTGACATGTAAGATGAATTTGGTAATGAAGCTCAGGGACTTATCAGGCCAGAAAACTGCATTCTCTCATTATATAGCCCTTAATGACCCACTTATTACTAATATAAAGGGAAAGATATACATATAAACACATGTTCCTGAATGTTTGGCTGCAAGAAATGAAACCAGTACACCAGCTTGAGAGGTTAGCAACAGACGCTGTTTCTGTACGAATGATCAAATTTGCTATTTTCCAGCTGGAAAATGACAACTGAAGTAAAAGGGTAAAGGATGATTTGACTGTACTTATAAGAAAGACAGGGGGAGTGATGCAAGGAGAGCAGGTGGAGTTGGCTAGCTCCAAGGATCGCTACAGGGGATCCGAAGCGGGAATCGATTTATTTGGAAGCATGACTTGTGCCTTCTTTGGAGATGTGTGTCTCTAAAAGTATTCAGTTCTTTACTTATATGGCATTTGTTTTTCGGAAAAACTCAGTTATCCAAGATATAACTGGCAGCCATCAGAGAAGACAAACTGGAGGTCATATCTATTAACACAATTTTATGCACTTCACTCGTTAAGAGTTCTTCTTAGGTGAGCCGGGCACAGTGGTGCATGCACCTGTAGTACCAGCTGCTCAGGAGGCTAAGGTGGGCTTGAGCCCAGGAATTCAAGACCAGCCTGGGCAACATAAGGAGGGTTCATATAAAAAAATAGTTCTTAGGTTTTTGTTCAGAATTTATTTACTCCTATTTGACACCCGATCTTAGAGAGTTACCTGGTTTCCATTTCACAGCAAACTGTAAACAGTGCAACACAAGGTGTGAACGTGTTCGTGGGATGTTTACTGAATGGTACAATCTTTACAGCCAGAACAAGTGACGCCTGAAAACTTGAAAGTGAAAGAAAACCATGAAACAAACAAATAAAAGATACTTATCATAACATAGATCATAGTGCCATGTTGCCATTTAGTGCAGGGAACATCTCTACACGTCACTTTACTCCTTGGGTGCACTGCTGATTTATGTCGTAGCCAAAGGAGCTTTGTGTCAGTCGTGGCATCTGCAGATTTAGAAGGTTAGACTACACAATCTCCAAGGCCCCTCCATCAAAAAAGGGGGAAAAAATTTAAAAAAAAAAGGATTTTGATGCTAACTTCATAACAAAGACCATACTTAGAAATGGTGAAAAATTAAATGGTGAAAAAATAGACCGCTCCACCCCTCAAAAGAAAGTTTGGCACTTGAAGCACTAATCTCAGTTGTTTGGAAAACTGTCCTCCTGGGAACATCATTCCATGCTGCTGCACCATTGATATGGCCTTGCTGTGACGTTGCCAGGACTGGAGTCCTGTGTCTACAGTGCATTAATCTGTGAATGGCCCTGGGCATTCACCAGCCATTGCTAAGCCCAGTTTCTTCATTTTCAAATTGGAGATCATAATATCCACCACATAGAGCTGTTCTAAGTATTAATGGCTTGAATCAATGTGTGCCTAGTACTTAGTTTGGTGGCTAAAACACAGGAAATGCTCAATAAATAGTAGTTACTATTGTTGTGTTTCTGACAGTAATAATAACAAATCATTTTTCCCCTCTTCTTTTGCTAATGTACACTGTGCAGGTATAAGGGATGAAGTTGTAGGGCAGGGAGACTTTGACACCTGGAGGAGCTACTCTAAGGAAATCCTCATGTCAAGACACCACCACTAACACAGCTTTATCGGGGCCCCATCCTAAGTGCCAGCTGTCTCTTCTACTCAAAGTAGGATATGTATTGGTTTAGCCTTTTTCAGTTTATAGGCTAATTTTGCAAACTTTATCCCATTTGGCCTTCACAATAACCTTATGAGAGTAGTACAATCCACCCCATTATACAGGTGAGGAATGAGCTATTTAGGATCTAAATATCTTGCCCTCATTTAAACATTTTTTTAAAGAGAAATTTGAACTTGAGATTGACACTGTAACTCTTGGGTAATACTGCCCCACAGATCATGACCAATGGCTTACTATAGAGTTGTGAACAATTTGGGAAAGAACTCGTTTTGGGAGTGGGTTTGTTGCTTCTTTAGAGAATACAGAAAATAGTGTAAAATGTATAGAACTGGATGTAAAATTCGCAGTAATTTAGGAAAAAAATGGATGAAAGCTTTATTTTCTCCAACAAACCCTTTATCTATAGATAAGATCATAGTAAAAATAAAATATGAGAGAATGTTTTAAATAATTAAAGAGAAAAATCTGTTTTCAAGCATCCTTAAACCCATTTGGAAATATCATTTTCACATAAAAATCCAACTACCAGTTACAGATCAGCCTTGTCTGGGTTTAATCAAGTCTACAGAGATCTACATTGATGAAGGGCCTCAACAAGTGGAATATGTTGGCTTGGTTGGTATGGAGTCTGATATAACAACATAGCCTGTTTTATTAAAAATAATGCATCTTTCCCTTTTACATGTTTTCCTTTTAAATCAAAAAACCTTTCTCCCAATTAAAAAGGCAGGAAAGAGAAAAGGAAGAGAGAAAATTAATATTTATTAAGCATCCATACAGAAACATATACCTTGCTAGGTACTTTTACACATTAACTCAGTTAATCTTAAAAGTCATCTTTTGCATTAGGTACTCATTATTATTTTTATTCAAAGGGGTGCATTTCCAGGAATTTGTATAATAAATGTCCTAAAAGTATTTGTGATAGTATGTGAAGGGTTGCAAACTTCCCTAAGATATGTTTTGTTTGGCCTGAAATCTTGTTTTAAAATTGTTGAGCCAATTTCTAGCTTAAAGAAAAACCAGAAGCCCTGGCAATACTGGGCCTACATCTAGAAAGGCAGCAAGTGGAGTTGAGAGGAGTGGAGCAGCAGCTGCGCTTTCAACAGCCTGTGACATAGACTTTGCCACAGTCACGCTCTGGCCTGCTCTGCTTGGTGATACCGTCTCCCAGGTCGCTGATGGCATTTGGGTGGAGACTCCTAAAATGAGGAAAATCTTCCATGTAGACTCTTATCTAAGAGCTCAAGTAGTATGTATCTGTTGAGAAGGATGCTACTTGTATTTGATCATGTATATCATTTTTCAGATGAAAGCAAACTTGGGTGGGGGGGAGTTGTTTGGAGTATTTTACGAGGACAGTACCATCTAATGGAAATCAACATATCTTCTTGTTTCTGCTGCTTCCCAATGACACTGGAGCTGGCAGCTGGTGTGGAAGTCCCCTCCCTCCGTCCTCCATTTCTCCCTGCCTGTCTTCAGCAAATATTTATAAAGCAGTTGGAGTGTGATCATCAGCGAGAGAGAGATGTAGAGATGATTGATTGGTGTCTGTCCTCAGGAGGATAAAACATGGGAGGACACAACTGCCATGCGACAAGCTCTGTAACAGAACAATTAGTAAGGACCCAAAAGTGGAGAAAAGACTGACTGATTCAGACCTGGGGGATCTTTGTGAGTTTTTATAGCCAAAGTATCATTTAATTAATCCAGAAGCTTGGGTAGACTTTTTTATTGTGGTAAAATATACACAACATAAAATTTAAGTTCAACCATTTTTAAATGAACTGTCAATGACATTAAGTACATCCAAAATGTTGTGCAACTATCACCACCATCCACTGGGTAGACTTTTGATGGACAGAGAAAGCAAGTGATACTGTCAGGTTCAATCTCTTGCATGCATTTACAGAATAAAATTAATTTACCTGCTGCTTCAACCCAAAGATGATTTTAGATATTTCATGAGAATATACAATATGCAATAAGTCCAATGTATAGTTTTATGGAGAATTAGAGCAAAGAAATGAAATAATGTTAGAAGACAGATTTATTCACAGAAAGTTTCTTGTAAGTTGGAGACAAATTTGCATCTGAGCTCCACAGCTGTAAAAGCAAAGGGAATGCATGATTCTTAAAAATCCTTTAGTACAAAGTTGTTATTATAAAGGGTTTTTCCTGAAATTATTCTTTCTTCTCCTATATTTGTTGTACCCAATTTCTGTATAAGTTGGATTGCTTCAGATTCTCTTCTTTAACTTTTTTTTTTTATTATTTCAGCATAATATGAGGGTACAGATGTTTAGGTTACGTATGTTGCCTCTGCCCCCTCTCCCCCCTCTCTTCTTTAACTTTTGAAGAAGCTTAAAGAATTCTTTAATGTGAAGCTTAATGAATTTTTTAATTGTTTAAAAAATTATACTACTTCTTGGAGGTATATTAGAATCTCATACCTAAGTAATTTATTTCTTTTAAAAAGATCATTTACATAAATTTTACTTAAAATTATGTATTTTCTAACTTTCCCAGTTGCATGAATGATAATAATAATAATAGTTATTATAATAATAATAATAATAATAATATAATAAGCAACAATTCCTTACTATGGGCCAGAAACTGGACTGTTTTGCATATATTACTTAATTTTATCCTTACAACATCTCTATTATGTATGATCTTTGACTTTACAAAGTGAGGCATACAGAAACTAAGTAACTTTAATAAATAAAATTATCTTTTGTCTCACACTGACCTTTATGTTTTGCAGAGAACTACATCTTCTGGGTGGAGGGAATAAAGATTAGATGGGGGTAATGATCCCTGTTCTTCCTACCTCATGAAGGAGTTAGAATGAAACATGATCCCTTCTGTCATTATGTGACATGACCTATAAAAGTAAAGAGCTATATGGGGTTAAGGAATACAGTTAGAAAATAAATTCCAAGGTCCACAAGAAAAGGCCTCAGGTAACAGGTAGAAAGGATTGGATGTGGGGGACAGGGAGGAGGAAGGGGTCATGTTGACACTTTCCTTTTTGGTGTATGTAGCTGGGGGGATATGAAGCCAGGCGCTGAGAGAGTAGCAGTAGTGATGATACAGAATAGGGGTTGGCAAAATTTTTCCATAAAGAGCCACACAGTAAATATTTCAGGATCTGTGGGCCACGTGGTCTATGTCACAGCACTGAACTCCGTTGTAGAATGAAAGCAGCCACAGACAAAACATAAACGCGTGCGTGTTGCTGTGTTCCAGTGAACACTAGATAACAATTCACCAGCCCTCCGTGAGAAGGAATCAAGGTCAGGTTCACCCTTTTCTCCACGGTGTCCTGTAGATTTCTGCAGTCCTTCAGCTTCTTGATCTAGATTGACTGGGGGCTAAGTCCTCAAAGTATTTGCCAACATATATCATGTAGTTCTCACACTACCCCAGTCAGTGGACTGATTATTTCATTGATGAGAAACTGATACTCAGGCACGGATGGGCCCTTGCACAAGATGACTGAGTTACTAGACAAGACACTAGTGTGAAGCCACGTGTTCTGACCTGGTAGGCACCGCTCCTGTGATGTGTAATCTTCCATGTGCACAGATCATAACACGAAAAATTATTAGTATCATTTTGGATAATCTCCCTCCAGAGACTACTGACTACTCATACCCTGAATATGTTGTTTACTTATTTATTCATTCATTCATTCAACCAAAATTTACCGAAAGTCTCTTTTATGCCAGAAATGGTGCTAGACTCTAGTGATATCAGGTCAACCACAACTTATAAAGCCTTTCCCTCAGAGAGGAAGTAAAGGAGAAACATTACTCAAATAAGACCATAAATACTATTAATACATTATTACAATTGTAGTAATAATTATGAAGGAGAAGTGTATCAAATGTTCAAAGCCTGTATTTGATCCAGCCTGTAGAAGGCATGGAAGACTTACCGTAAATAAAAGATAATTAATCAAAGAGTAGAAGGATAGGAAAGCTTTGAGGGTAGAGAATTGAGGGTAGAAGAGTTAGCTTTCCAGACTGAGGAGCCAGCACGTGCAAAGGCACTGTGACAGGAGGGTGTGGCTTTAAGGGATTGGAAAAAAGCAAAAGTGGTAAGAATACAGAAGACAGATGACAATGGAGCACCCAGACCAAGGCCATGTTACAATTCTGATCATCACTTTGGAGACCTCCTTCAGAATGCCTATTTACTATTCAAAATAAAATGTAGTCATTAAAATATTTAAATAGAGGAACAATTTGATCCCATTTTCACTTTAAAAAGATTGTTTTACTGCAGTGGGGAGAGTGAATAGGATTTAAATAAGAACGAATGTGAGACCCCCAACTAGGAGCTGTGACAGTCATCATGGCTGAGGAGAGAAGTGGATGGGTGTAAGAGACGGTCAGGGGCAAAATCAGTGGTGAGCTGGGTGAAGGAGTGGACATGGTGGGGACACAAATGGCAGTCCCTGGTCTTGTGAAGATGGAAGGCTGGTGGCCCATGCACTGCACTGGACACCCTCTTACAGGATCTTTGGATTGGAAGTACACACCATGTGATTAGCCTTTTATACTTTGAGTTTGCTGTGCCTTTGACACATCAGGAGAAGCCCTCAAATAATATTTACAAGTTTTGACTGTTCAAAGGAATAATCTAGAATGAAAATTTGTGAGAGATGCCTGGTAGCTGGAATCAGCCAAGGTATACCTATCCTCTCTCCACATATGCTTCGATTTTGTTAATAGGGGATAAAATGTTTCTTATAATCTGATAAAATAAAAAGTAAGTGGTTGATTAAACCAAATTAATGGGCTAGAAAAAAAGACTTTCCATCATAATGGACTTTCTAGTGAATATAGTGTAAAAAATATACTTTTAGATTTGTGAACAAAATTATACTTTCTTAGTTAAGTGCAGATGAGCTTATCCCAACTCACATTTGATATTCAAGACAAACCATTAACATTCACGGAGAGCATGCTGCAAGTCTTTTAGACTGTTGTAGCTGAGAACTGGAGGGAAGGTTTTGAAATCTGCATTTGTACAGAAAGGGCTTGTTGCTTGTTTGTTTATTGTGCATTTTTCTCACTTTATGCCTCCTCTTTGCCTGAAGCTACCATCAGGAATGAGACGTTGCAGTTGCTATTTTCTGGTGAAGTATGTAAAAATAAACATGAGCTAAATGCACATTTATGGGATGTTTAGAAGAGAGTTGCTGCAACTCTGCATCTGATTTTACTTATTCCTTCTCTGCTTTCCCTCATGTTTTTTGTCAATAGCCTCTACTGCAACCATGGGTAACTCTGCTGTATGTAATTGTAAAAAAATTAAGTCAGCTGAAAGTGTCAGTTGGACAAAAAAAAGCACTGCTACTTGGAGATGCAGATACTAGTTCTAACTCTTCCACAAATTCTGACCTCTGAAAAAGTCTCTTGATCATTTAATTTTACCATAAATTGCAAAAGGAAGTTGGTTTAGGTATTCCCTAGAATCACATATCTCAGAATGAAACACTTAGACCAATCACCACCTACAAATGTACCTGTCAGTGTAAGGTTGCGAGGATGGGGGCTACCCGCAATCTCAGAACAGCACTTGGCAGATAGCAGGCTCTCAGCAAATATTTGATGAAAGAATGAATGAGTAGCAAGTGATTATTGGTTTCTTTTTGAAGTTCTCCTGGGTTAGAGAATTCATTCGCTTTTTCTTTTCTTTATTTATTATTTGTCATCATCTCATTTTAAGATACCTCTTTTATCATTTCTTCCTTGTATTAAAGGTTATTCACAGAGTGTTCCCAATAAATGTTAGCTAAATTGCTCTTTAGAAGATGTCTGAAATCTTATTCTAGAATTTCTACAGTTAGTCTTATTCCATCCCTGGGACCATCCAGAATACATTTGGTCTCATTCTCACATCTCAGTCCTTTAAACATTGGGGGGATGATGACTACCAAGTTTCTGGGGTATCATTTTCCTCCTTTCTTTTGCTCAGTTAAACATTCCTAATTACTAAGGTACCCACAAACTCTAATGGTAGGCTCTGCCAGGATGCTTTAAAGATAAAATGTTACTGTAAGAGTTTCCAGTTTTATAAAAGATTACAGAATTCTAGACAATATGAGTAGCCCCACTCTTACCACAGAGCCTTTTGTCTTCTCTGTCTCCTGGATATACGTTCTTATTATAGCCACTGCCTACATTATCCCAGAGTCTTTGGTTAGGAGCATTCATGTAGCAATTCATTTCTTTTCACAAACTCATTAAGCTCTCCTCTGGGGAATCAGTATGCCCCTTACTGGAGATGAGGAATAAACAAATGAATTCAATGAAGTTGTTCTTTGTCTGGCAGTGGGAAGATACCCTTGAATAGTCACAAGGTGATGGGAGATACTCTTCTAGGGATGCTTGCCAAGTATTATGCTACTAGGAGATTGGGAACACTGATCATCTAGGAAAGCAACAGAGACAGCTCAGAGAAGGAACTCTTAAGCTGAGCATGCAAGGATGAGTGGAGATGGGTAAGGACACTGAAAGTAGAGGAATGGAAGTGGCATGGAATAGCATGTATATTCTGGTAATAGTGAAAAGACCAGTATTTTTGGGATCTGGTGCCCCCAGCCCACCTCTTTTGGGTGGCATTTAGAAGCAGGCAGAGTGATGTCTTCATACTCTGGCTTCCCAAGTTCCTGCTGTAATGCCACCTTCTGCACCTAGCTCTCCTGGTAAGATGTTTTAGACCACCCTTCATGTTGGGCATAACAGATGTTACCACTTGCACCTATGCTTAAGGTATGGCTGATATAGAGCCCTGTGCATGAGAAAAGTGAAAATAATATCTACCTGGTCCAATGAATGACATTCCTTGAGGGAAGAGGCTTTTCCTTTATTTTTTTGTGGATTCTCAAGAGGTGGAAACAATCATAAATCAATGGGAAATTCCAAATGCTATTAGACTTTCATCATGTAGGTGTTTGTAGAAGTTTTTATTGACATTTAATTTATAACATTGAAATCATCTGAAATTGAATAGGAGAAAGGTTTCTTTGGGAGGCTCCTTGTATTGATTTATAAAGTTTGGGGGAAGACAGCATGTTGTCTTTTTTCATTCAGTAGGGATATATCTTTTTTTGATGCATAATATTTTACATAATTATGGGGTGCATGTGATATTTTGTTATATGCATAGAATGTGCGATGACCAAATCAGAGTATTTGGAATATTCATCACTTTGAGTATTTATCATTTCTATCTGTTGGGAACAATTCAGGTCCTCTCTTCTAGCTACGTTGAAATACACAATATATTGTTAACTGTAGTGACTATATTCTTCTGTTGAATGATAGATCATACACCTTTTATCTAACTATATGTTTATACCCTGTTAACCTATCTGTCTTCCTTTTCCCTGCCACCCACTCACCCTTTCTAGCCTCTCACATCTATCATTTTAAATAAAACTATATCTTAAAATGTAAAGATAACATTCCAAACTAGGTGACTTTCATCTTTGGAATAGTAGGCACCATTTCTTTATATTTTTTTAAACTCACAGTTTTTAATTTTCACTGAATTAGGACTTTAATAATTACTAAATTTTAATTTTATGGAAAACACCATTGCCACCCTACTTTCCCAGACTTTCTACTTTATTTTTTTCTTTCTAGAATAAAAATACGAACACTTCAGCGCTCTGGTACTTCAGCCACACAGCCTAGACTTTCAGCTTGACCTTGAAAACACTACAGAGCAACATCGATTTTCATGTCAAGTTACCATCAGGATATTTTTAGTGCTAGGTAAAATGGAGGACTGCTAGCTCACAAGTATCTCATGTATGCACTCTCTTTCCATTACCTTGGGTCCATAACTAATACATTTCCCTTTCCAAATTTTACCAGACCTACAAAGAAGAGTTGGTACCCATTCTACAGAAATTATTCTATAACATCAAGAAGGAGGGAATCCTCCCCAACTCATTCTATGAAGCCAGTATCACCTTTATACCAAAGCCAGAACAGGATAAAACAACAACAACAACAAAAAAACAAAACTACAGACCAATATCCCTTATGAATATAAATTCAAAAATCCTCAATAAAATACTATCAAACCAAATTCAACAGCATATCAAAAAATAATCCAACATGACCAAGTGGGCTCCATCCCAGGGATGCAAGGATGGTTCAACATACATAAATCAACAAATGTGATTCACCACATAAACAGAAGCAAAAACAAAGATCATATTATCATCTTGACAGATGTAGAAAAAGCATTTGACAGAATTCAGCATCCTTTCATGATAAAAACCCTCAACAAACTAGGCATAGAAGAAGCATATCTCAAAATTATAAAAGCCATGTATGGCAAATCCACAGCCAGCATCATACTGAATGGGGAAAGTTAAAAGCATTCCCACTAAGAACTGGAACAAGACAAGGATGCCCACTGTCACCATTTCTATTCAACATAGTGTGGGAAGTCCTAGCTGGAGCAATCAGACAAGAGAAAGAAATTAAAGGTATCCAAATTGGGAAAGAGGAGGTCTAACTATTGCTTTTTTGCAGACAATATGATCTTATATAAACCCCAAAGATTCCATGAAGAGACTCCTGGAATCGATAAATAGATTCATCAAAGTCTCAGGTTACAAAATCAATGTACACAAATCAGTAGTATTCCTATACACCAATAACAGTCAAGCTGAAAGTCAAATAAAAGACTCAATACCATTCACAATTGCTACAAGGAAAATAAATACCTAGGAATATACTTAACCAAGGAGGTGAAACATCTCTACAGAGTCAATCTGGGTTTAAATGGGCCTTGTCTTAAGTCAATCTTTCAGTTTCTCACAGGGAAGACTCCAATTTGGTTAAAGTGAGCCTTTTTCCCTCTTAAGGAGGCCTGACCACTGTCCCACATCTTCAAGTGAGTAGAAAGGGCTCCAAGTTCTTTCCACACTGGGAATCTGCTAGGTTACTTGGCATGTATTTAAACACTGTAATAAAGCCTGAGGCATTTACAGTCTATTGAGTCCCATAATTCTTTATGTCACTGTGACTTTGAGGTTCACCATTTTGTTCTTTAGAAGTTTACATGGACAGGTAATTCTCAAGTATCTGGTGCACTGGCTGGCATTAAGCTGGCTGCAGAAGAATTAGCTAGGAGGTTGGTAAAAGTAGAGATTCTTGAGCTCTGTGCAAAGAGATGCCAATTTAGCAAATTTAGACTGAGGCCAAGGAATATACATTTTAAAAAGTCTTCTCCGGGACTTTCTGGAACAAAGTTTGGTTACCAGAATTTTTTGAAGCACTTCGAATCTCACCAGAGGGGAAAATCATGTCCTGAAGGTAAATTAATCACTTGGGAGATACCTTAGCTCTTCCAAACCATCAGAAGATTTAGGCTTTCTTCTGCTTATGAGAACCATAATGTGTCTCAAATTATATTTTGCAATTAATTTCTAGTTTTATTGTATGATATTAGTTAGAAACAAAGTACGTATGATTACTACTTGAGGAACCTGCTGAGATTTTCTTTGTGATCTAGCATGTGATAACTTTTTATAAATATACCATTGGCATTTAACGTCTAAAAGTTTGATTCCAAAGTGTAAAAAGAAGTTATGAGATTATTTAAATCCTTTCATCATTTTATTTTGAATATTCACTTTTGAAAAATTGAGAAATACGTGCTAAATTTTCAAATTCACTTCTGATTTTCTCTGGTTGAATTTGTATTTTAGTTTTTTATGTATGTCTATCAATGCTGTCACTGAAATTTCAACTTTTAACATGTTAAGAATATTTAATTTTTATTATAAACTATATCAATGTAAAATTGTGCATCATTTAATAGGGTTTTCCTTGAATTTAACTTTATTTTACATTGATATTTCTACTCCTGCATTCTTTTAGTTTGCATTTGGTTGCATGTTTTAGCTTATCACTTACTTTAAAAATTACAGGATCATTTGTTTCAGGCATGTTTACCGCATTGAGAGCTAGGCTCTGGGGTTACACTGCCTGTTCTTGAATACTGATTCAAATAGTTACTTGCTACGTGATCTTGGGAAAATTTCTAAATATCTATAAGCAGTGCAATGAGTTTAGGCAAGACACTGACACATGATACTCAAATATTAGCCAGTAGATGATAATGGCTGTCATAGTAATAGTCTTAGTAGTTGCATAACAACAGTAATATTAGTAGTAACAGTGGTGGTAATGTTATCCACTGTTTGGTTTTATGCTCTTATATTATCCTCTTTTCTTCTTCTTCTTTTTTTTCTTTTTTTTTTTTTTTTTTGACAAAGAGTATCACACTTTTGCCCAGGCTAGAGTGAATGCTGTGGCATCAGCCTAGCTCACAGCAACTTCAAACTCCTGGGCTCTAGCAATCCTTCTGCCTCAGCCTCCCGAGTAGCTGAGACTACAGGCATGCGCCACCATGCCCGGCTAATTTTTTCTATATAGTTTTAGCTGTCCAATTAATTTCTTTCTATTTTTGGTAGAGATGGGGTCTCACTCTTGCTCAGGCTGGTTTTGAACTCCTGAGCTCAAACAATCCGCCCGCCTCGGCCTCCCAGAGTGCTAGGATTACAGGCGTGAGCCGCTGTGCCCGGCCTCTTCTTTTTTTTGTGTGTATTTTGCTATTGCTTTTTTGTCCCTTAAGTTTTCTCCAGAGATCTGGAATGTGTACATTCATTTTATACCATTAATAATTTACATATGATAACTTAAATTTCACATAGCTAAAATCTGACTTAAACCCATGTTTTTATCTGTCAAAAATGAGGCAGATATTGAGCCTTCCTTTTGAAATATTTAAAAATCAGTCACTTTTATCTCCTTTTATTTCCTTTCAAGTCATAAGTTTTTTAAAAATAATAATCTATCTTAAATCTAAATGGTTGTTCATTTTTATTACGTATGTTCTTTATAAAGAATTATTTTGACATTTACATTGTTTCACTACCATATTAACATTTATTTAAACATTATTTATCTTAAATGCTCACTATTTTTTTTTTATGTTTTCCTTTCTAAACACTTTATTTGCTTATCAGTGACTTTAAATCTTTGTTTTCACATTTGGATATATGGTTGAAATATTTGTTTTTTTGCATGTTTCTGTTAGTATTCCATGGGAATGATGGTTTTGACTGGATTTAGAATCCCACAGTAGTGGGATGTTTCCTTTATCTTCAAAAGTCAACAGTTTTGCTAAGCAATTGCTAATTGGGGATCACTTTTAATTATCAATAATTTTACAAAATATTTGATGCATCTTTTCGACATACTTTTTCATCTTTTTCTAGCACAGGAAATTTTCTATTAATTCATTGTCTATCGTTTTTCCTCTCCTTACTCTTTTACCCCTTGTAGTATCTATCCTTCGATAGCTCTTATATCTATCCTCAGTTACATATCTTTTAATTTCACCATGTAAATATTGCATATTTTCCCTGAATTTGGGAAGAGTTTCCCCTTTTTATCTTGTAATTCTCTTACTTAGCTTTCGATAGTATTTAATGTGTTGATCACACAATCCCTTGTGTTTTAAATTTATGAATCATAATTTTCATCTCCAATGAAACATTCCAAATGTTAAAATTTTCCTTTTACATGAGTGCCTGCCCTTGAGGTATAAAAGCAACATCCTCACAAATCTTATTAAGAATACAGATTAGATATTTTCTAAACTTGATGGTTTCACAGTGAGTAAATGGAAAAGCTATATTTCTGACCCTGAACTCTGAACTCTTAACCCCTATGTTCTACATTATCTTATTTTAATACCTGTAAGTATATAAGATTCTTTCTTTACAAAAAAGAAAAACAAAAAAACAAAAAAATCCACATCATGTCCAGATGTTCATCTCTTCATGAATTTTGATTGGTTAATAGTAAGCCTTTTTTTATTTGAAAACTGGGCCCTTTTCCTGTCTAGAAAAGTGTTCTATTACAGCTTGATTATTTCTCTGGTGTATTTGTCTAGTTCCTTCTTAAGAAATAGCAATTGCCCTCTTTGCTCAGAATTCTGGAAGCACTTCTTTGGCCTTCTATGTTGTCAGTTAGCTTTCCTGTGGCATGGGTCTTGCTAATTGAGGAACCTAATTTTCATGGAGTTAGTCACAGGAAATGAAAGACACCCTGCATCCTAGAAAGAGCTTCTGCTGGGAAGAAATGTATTGCCTTCCTCCTCACCTCTTTAAGCCTTGGTGATCTCATTTTGAAATGAGGACGATAATAATTGTCACACTTACCTCACAAGATCTGGGGAAATAAGGCATGTGAGAGTGCTGCAGAAATTGAAAAGTACATTTGAAACAATCAAGATTTTTAAAATTTATTTTTAGTGCCAGATCCAGGACAATAATCAATACTTACATAAAATATCATTGCTGAGAACAAACTAATCTAAAACAAGTAGTCCAGGACCATTGTTTTACAAATAAGAAAACTAGGGTCCAAAAAATTTAAGTGACTTGCTCATGGGTTCCCAGTTAGTAATAGATATGGAGTAAAACCATGCAACTCTCCAGCAAAGAGATCTGTATTATTTTTATTTGTGCTGGAGACACATTTTTCAGTCAGCAACAATGTGGTAAAAGCCAGGTCACTTGCTATAAAGGCTCTTCAAGGCTTTTCTGAGATGTTTTTCATATGCAGATATCTGAGCAAGTTAATTTGGGGTGTAGGCAGGGAGCCAGCTTGGCTGAATGCTGCAGGCCTCTTCCTTGGTTACTGCATGGTGATTTTAAAAATGGTTCTCCCTGCTGAGTGATAAGAACAGCTTCCCCAGGGAAAGTGCATTCTGCATAGATGAGCAGGTTCCTTAACTTTTTCCTGGGATACTCCTATTTAAGCAAAACTCAAAGTAAAAAAACTAAAAAGTCAAAACCCTACTCCACGGAAGAGATAATCAAACAATATAATTTTAGTAATATTCTAAGATATCCCAAATATCGTAACTAACAATATGTGAAGAGATGCATATCCAAGACAAGGGAAGGATAGTTAACCAGAGCAACTCCCTCCGCCCCAGAAAGAACCCCACACTTTCTTCTTGTCAAACCCCCAGATGTGTGCCAAGTGATCAGTGTTTCCATTAAAAGTTCAAAAGATGGAATCCAGATGTTTCTTTCAGTTCTGTGCCCTTTGACCCCTGATGCATTTACTTGCTTTTGGAGTTTTTGGTCATGTGATTCTCTGAACTTTATGTTCTATCTAAATAGCTCTGAAATTTATTCTATGATAATGGAGCATAGGGTTGTTTGGGTTGGGGATCAATTTCATGTCTATGAAGTGTTGTTGAAACTTTTAAAGTTTTCTTTTTTCTTTCAGTTCTTTTCGAAAGAATGTCTGTGTTTAAGTCATGTTATCACTATTCTATCTGGAATTTTAAGTGCTAAACATTTTAAGTGCCAAATGTTTGACCTACTTTGGCCACAGAGAGTTGAAATGGGTAAAGGTACTAATAGAATATAAATTATCTTTTTCCGTGTTACAAATAGAGCATTAATAGCCATTGCAGTGATGAGGCGGACAAAATGTTCTAAGAAAAAAATTGCTTTAAAACATACTTCTTGGCTTCCAATAACCAATCAAAAAACATCTACACTTGCACAACATAGCAACAAAAATTGCTTTGAGACAGATAAACAACCCTCCATCCTGGACACAAATGTGTTAGCTCCTAGGATCTTTTGGAAATTTAAAACAACAGTGTGGGGAAAGTTACACCTTTGAGTGGCAACTATTCAATGTAGAAAGTCAGTTGTAATATAGAATGATAACTGAAGAATGTTGCATGAGAACTTATTTTTTCTCTAGCTCTATGGGCACTTCCCAAATTGATTAGAAGTAGCAGTTACGAATTTAGATTCCTGCCGTAGAAAATAACAATAAAGTCGTGTTCATTTTTAACATTTTCAAAGGTCTTTAAAAATGCCATTTTTCATACCTTAAATATGTGGTAGTTGAATGTCAGTTGCTTTCTCAAAGGAATGTTGAGAGTGGGGCTGTAGCCTGCTGTGGCCCAGCTTGGAGGAAGGAAAGTGTTGCTAATGGGGACCCAAAAGGATTCTTTTAGTGTCTGACCAATGTTATTTTTGACAAAACCATATTGGTACAACTGAGAAAGATTAGAGGAAAAAGTTCTCTGAGACTAAAATGATTCTTCAGCAATTACATTTGGCAGGTTTTCATTCTTCACTTTAATATTTTGTTCCTGGAAAGACCTATTCTGGAAAAAGAGAGATGCTGGGTTATCTATGTAAGGCAGACCCAGCCAGGCAAAGCAAAAGAGAGTGTAAACAGTATTCCTCCTAAAATAGAAAACTATCCACTAGGTCTTCAGATACACATTTCCCTTGGATGGAGGCAACTGGTTCCCTGTGTCCTGTGCCCATGGGAGGCAAGTCAGTCCAGGGAATAGGAAAACTGACCTCCTCTTTGTTTCCTGGGGCTAAGAAGATGATGTTGTCACTTGTAAATGTGAAGTATTTCTCTACCTTTCCTATCACCCCAGTTCTAGGTGATGAACACAAATTATAAAATAAAAAAAGCCAAGTCACATTTTTCTTTTAGTATAATAATTAGCTAAGATACCTTCCTACCCAGTTTACCTACAATTCATTTCATATGGCTCTGTGGCTTGCATTTATTTCAATGGCACTGACTAATAAAGATGGAATAATATCACAAAATTGACAATTGGCAAATAAACGAATTTCAAGTAATAGCATTTCTATAGTCAGTGTTCTACTAGCCAATTATTTGAATAATTTGGGTAAAAGTGAGATTCTATTTGTTGAAGGATGAGAATCAAAATGATATTCATAACTGGCTACATATTTTCTTCATTTAATCATGCATTTATTTAACAAATATTTATTAAACATCAAGGGATAAAGCATGGCTCTTAGTCTTACAGTACGTATAATGGAGTTAGTATGGCTAGAAACACATGTAAGACATCATCTTCTCATGCACAGTGTCACTTGGATCTGTCAGGCTGGCTATTGGGTGGTCCCTAACTGGCACTAATGGAATTGCTAAACCACTGTATTTTAGGTTACTTCTATTACATTTTGACAAGATTTACATGGAATTATATAATTTCCACTCAGAAAAAATAGAAATTATTTAATATTTGAAAATAACTCAGACATAGTTAAGGTAGATTTCTCCATAAATTTGCTTATAATTAAATTAGACATTTGTAATGTAGCATGTTTCTTAGAATAGGAATCCTAATTTTGACACTACATCTACTTCCTGAAGGACTTGATACATCTTCTCAGGAGCCATTTGTGGCTTGATCAGTGTTTTAATTCTTATTATGTGTCTTCTTTCCCCTCTTCTGTCAGACCTGGTTTGCCCTCTTAGACCCTCATGTCCTCATTAATAAGGACACCTTTGTTAATGGTACTGTCGTTGGTAGAATAAGACAGTGTGGTATGTTGAGATGGAATGGCAGTTTCCATTCAATTTGATTTTATTTTTTTCTGCCCTGAATGAAAACTTGGGCCATCTGCAACAATTCTGGTCATTTTCTGATAACAAAGAGGCTTTGGGTTACTACAAGTCATTAAGTCCCAGAATCAGGTCACGAAATAATTAAAAGATCCAATCCCATCTGAACTCCAAAGCTTGACTTAACTTTAAGTTGCCTCTCAACTCTGACTTGCACCTGCTTAAGACTGAAAGCCTGCAGTGGGTGTGGGGGGCAGTCCGTCTTTCTACTCTACTCTATCCCAGCCTGCACGGCCTCCTCCTTCTCTCCACCTGTGGCTTTTCTCCCACTCAGGGGTTGAAGGTGGGGGTGACAGAGTGGGAGAGGTAGGGGAATAGGATAGATGTCACTTAGCTGAGAAGCATTTTACCCTCTGGACCTGGAAAATTATAAAACTCATTCCTTCCCTGGAGGCTCTTATTTGCCATATTGGGAGATTCCTTGCTGAGACCCTTTCTCATGAACTTCTCTTGATCCGGTTGGATGAAACTCTATTGCAGGTAGTCGCTGAAACTTCTTCTCAGCCCCTGGCCCCTGGTGGAATGCCTGTACCTTGTGAGTGCTAAAGTGTTTCATCGCTCCAGGATATCCTATGGGACAGAATCCAATGCAATCCCATGCTGACCTTCTCTTCCACACATCCCTCCTGTGATCCATGGGAAATACTCTTCAATCTCGTGTTCTGCCAACTGGGGTAGTGCAGGCCAGTTGGTCTTCTCTCATCACCAAAGCCTTCTCTGGCTCTCTGGATTCCTGAGGCTGGAGTCAGACCACAGTTCACCATACCAAGAGTCAGGCATTAGTCAGGGCACAGTAGGTCAAGCTCTAAGTAGTGTCCTGAAATGCCCCTCACTTGGTTTATGTGAGGAGGAGCACTCAATCCACCCACCCATGGAAAAGGAAGGAGAAATTACAACACAGGAGAAACTGTCTCTCAAAAAAACAGTCTTTGTACAAAAATCCTCTTTCCTCTATAATCTCTTTTATCTCCGGGACCTGATTGAGTGGTCAAAGAGTTCTGCAACAGTTTCTGGGATCATTCCTCTTCAAAGTCTCTATCAACACATGAGGTAGGGGTTTATCTCCCACCCCTCTGTCTCCACATCTGTCAGATAAGTGTCTTGGTGAAGGTCAGGGCAGGGGGAGTCTCAGTGTAGCTTCCTTTGGCTGTACTATTTGGATCATGAATAATGAGTGATATAATTTTGCTGATCTTTATGAGAGATTGCCCTTCTCCCTGAATAAAGTTAATCTGCTACTGATATGGTCCTGTCTTTTTACATAGCATCCCTTGGAAGTCATAGTCCACCTAACAGTTAGTTCATTCTTCTATCTCAGATAGGAAGAGACAATTCATTGAGCTCTTGGAACAACAGAATTTGAAGTGTACAGCTTATAGGCACAGCCTTTAAGCACACTGCAGCCTTAGGAAATTCAGATTCTTTGTCTATAATATGTCCTTTGGCCTACCTCAGAGTCCCCTTGGTTCGGTTCAGCAGATTATTTGCCAATAATGCTTAAAACCCAGCAAGTGCTGAATGAGAGAAAGGGAATGAACTCCAGGCTGAGATGGCTGTTGGAGCTTTTGCTCAGGTGGGGCCACTTCTTTTTAACCATGTGTATAGCTCCAGGTAATGAATCTCAACCAACTCACAACTCCCCTAGAAGGTCTAAGCCAATGTTCAATCATGCTTATGAAACCAAGCTTCAGACCTAAAATCAGCCCAAGGCTTAAATTCTTATGTAGTAAAGGAAATGTGGCTTGGATTTCAAATTTTACACTGCCCCGGATTTTAAAAGGATGCCTAAAACACAGGGTCCCAAAGATTGATCAGGGCAATTCACAAAAGCTTATTCTATGGGTTTTGGTGCTCATAAAAGATCAAATCACTTGTTGATTTCATAAATTTTATAAACTATTTTAATGTTGCACAATTACTTTTTGTTAAGACTGGCAATGGACACATCAGGCCTCGCGGCCTTTCCCACATGAAGCAGTGTAAATTAATTGGTCCCAGCTTGCACCGCTGTTGTCGAATCAACATGGTCTGGCCGCCTTCTGTGAAATGCCAACTCACGGATCAAAGCCTCTGGAGAATGACCCCTATTTTCCCCCAAATATGTGTGGTTTTCTGGAAATTCATATCTCCTGCCTCTTTAAATGTCTGTGGATCATTGTGAGAAGACAGTTCCCATCATTTTTACTTGGGCCCATCTTGTTCCTAATTTGCAGCACTATAAACCATCTGAGTATTCCACATCCATGAGATGATGTGTTTAGTGGGTTGTCCAAGTTTCTGCACTCTAACTGGCTAGCTCATCTTGGTTTTCAGTTGCATTGGAAGCAGGGCCAGGTTGGTGGTTGGTGCCTGCCTTAACCTTCCTTACGATGAAGGGGCACTTTGCAGACAGTCTGCTTCCTGGGACAGGATGCTGAGAAAGAAAGCACCACTCAGATATCTCAGCTATGTATGATCTGAGTTCACATTAATCATTAATATTAACTTTAGATTAACATTTTATCAGGGTAAACGTGCATACCATAGTGTTTATGGTTTCTCCATTCATAAGTGCACAATTCAGTGGCATTAAATTCATTCACAATGTTGTGAAACCATCACCACCATCTATACCCAAAATTTTTCCTCATCCCCAACAAAAATTCTACCATTCAACAATAATTCTCCTTTACTTCCCACTGCCAAAATAAGATTAATATTCATAACAACTAAAGATTCCCAGATGGGATATTGGTGAGTCACGGCCCTCTTGGCACTGCTTAGAAATTCCCATGGTGGATGATTGGGTGGCAGAGGAAACAATAGACGTAAAATCACAAATGCGTTCTCATGTAGCACGTAAGGAAAAGCTGGGAAAATGTGCTCTCAGCTGATAAAAGTCATTTTCAAGCTTCTGGTGTTTTGGTTAGTTTTTATTTTTTTCCTTTGTGTTCAGGAAAATTAAATATAAGCAAAAACTGGAAGGAGCCACCACCATTGCTCTGACATAGAGGAGAGAGTGGCTGTCATTGACTATGTAACATACATCTTGCTTTCAAGACAAGTTGCAAAATCCAAGGATTGGACAGGCAGGACACTGCAAAGATCCTGCTCAGGGCAACAGGGCCAGACGACAAGGAGATAAAGTCCAGGGCTGGCCTCCACCGCTCTCTCTGCCTCTCAGGAAGGACCCTCCCGCCAGCACGGCTGTGCAAAAGGACAATCCATTTTAACAGGCTGAGTAGCTCCAGGGGGACGACGAAAGCAAATAAGCTCCACGTCCCACAGTAAATCGTCTCTAGCTGAATGATGTCTGCTTCCTTTCTGGAAAGAATGTTCTTCGCAGAGTTGCAGTTTGCCAAGGGTCAAATATGACAGAAATGAAGTGTTGCTAATAGTGATTGAAAAGGATTCCTACTGTTTGTGGCCAGAGCTGGGTAGTAGAAAGGCCAGATTTGTGGGCCAGAAAACAGCAGGGGCCAGTAAACTTTCCCTGAGACTTACTAAACTTTGAGTCACCTCTGCTCCCCCAGCCCTTCTGTCAGCCCTGTTTGGGGGAAACCGATATTATAATTGCTAATCTCAGCAAGGGTCTAATGTGCAACCTGAAGCTTTTGCGTCCTTTGGTGCAATTAGGGTGGAGGGCAGGGCCCACAGACACCGGCGGGCTCCGCCCCCTCCTCCCAAATCACCCTGCTTGGGTTTCTTCTACACCCTCGCATCCTCATAGACAGGTAACTGAGCAGTGCCCGGCTTCCAGGCTCCCAGCTTCCAGTGAGGGGAAATGATTTCTGCCCAAACTGGCTGGGAGCTATTAAAGGTTTAAATGTCACCTCAAAAGAACTCTTTGCTAACCTTTAAGTGGTGGCGTCTCCGGGGCTGTGTGGGGCAGGATTTGCCCCCTCCCCGGGAGTCTGGGCACTGAGAACATTTGTATGTGCCCTTTCTCCACCCCTGCTTTTCTTTCTCTCCTTTCAGGGAATTATCACCGTACCTTCAAAGGGGGAATTTGTGGGACAACTGGCACCTGCCGGACTGAGCTTCCCAATGAAGGCTCTCTTGGCTGAGTATATAATTTCATTTAATCCTAAATAGCCCCCTTTACCTATTGTTGACAAATTCCCTTTAATCCTAACCACCACTTACAAGAATACTTACTATCAAAAGGAGACAAATCACTATTTAAATGTGGATTTACTCAAGTCTGAAACTATGGCAGTGACATACAGTAAAATGATAATATGTAAATAAAAACTGCAGACAGATTTATCCTCCAAGAAAGCTGGGCAGAACAGTGGATTAAAGTCATGTGTGATCTACTCTGAGTGGCCTCAATTCAGACCTGGCGTTGAGTTATGACCGACACCACCATTCATTCTGCTTACTTCAATTCATTTGGCCTTAGTTCTCAATGACCCTCTGTTACCAGACATACACCTCTGATAAGTAGGCCTTGATGTTTATAGCACTTTGGAGCAGAATAAATACAAACTGCACATTATTTATGGGTGCACACTCTTAGCTTAAGGGGAATTTGTCAGGAGTGTGAATACAGGTAGAATAAGTAGATGTGTGTTAGCTCAGACAGCTTGGTTTCCAGAAGCTAAGTAGGAAAAAAGACCTAAATAAAATACCACCCCAAAGACAACAGCTTTCAATTATTGTCCATGATCCTGAATTCCTCCCAATGAGTTGAAAGGAAATCTATACCAGATGGCATTTTTCTGCATCAGCCAAGTGCGCCAGTCATTCCTGACTCTTGGAGATGGGCAGCAAAGCCAAAGAAGAGCTGGCCCTTCATTTGCTCTCCCTGCTCACCAGTCAGCAAGAGCAACTTTGCTTTCTAGGGATGTGTCTCTTAATTGCACTGAAATGTAATTAGAACAGTTAAAAATTGAGATTTTTTTTTTCTAAAAAAGCAGAAATCAAGCAAAGGGTGTCCTGTGTTCTTTGGCAACAGTGTTAATGAGTCTAAGCCAGAACTGGGAAAATACTGAAGACATCTCACTTATATACATGGTGATCATCATTTCAATTGAGAGTAACTCAAAACATGTAAAATCACCCACAACTCTTAAATGTGTGGAAGGTAGGGCGTAAAAATCACTGTATTGTTATACAGTATTAGAATAAATTGTATCAGACCACTCACGGATTACAAGGGAGAGCTGGCCTAGGTTAATTATGAACTCCCTTAAGTTATCCTATCCCAAGACGCCAAGTCTGAGAATGAAGACAATATATTCCTCTGAAAAACCCAGAATAGACTGACAACTTTAACTTGAAAAGTACAATACCTGATACTAGTTGCTGTTATTGTTGTTTTAGAGAAAATTGTTGCCTGTGCAATACCCATAGGATTGAATTCAGTGTATTCTTCATTCACAATGGAATATGGGGAAGGCGAAAGAAGGGCAGCGTGCATAGACTTCTTTCTGCCCAGGAAAATATATTCACAAGAAAGAACCAAATATCCACTTAATTTATTCAACTAATTACTCCTTGAATGTATTTTCTTACCATACTGCATCATTTTATTAGTGGGTGAAGTATTTTATGGTGCTGGTTACTGTCTTGGCAACTAAAGTTCATTCTATTTTAAGCATGTGGATATTTGGGGCTCTTGTTGGTAATAAAAAGCAGAAAATTGTTTTGCAAAGATTAATCACTGCTTTGGAGAAGAAGCAGGAAAGGTTGGGGCTGGGGTGGAAGAGGTCAATAATGAAATATGATTGACTATGAATGATAGATTAGCTTCCAGGTTAAGAAATCCCTCTGCAACACGTTACTTAAAGAAAACCATATCCCAGATCCCATTAGTTAGTCCCGATACCTAGGTGATTCAAGTGCACCGCTGTTTGTTTTACGGAAAGTAGAACAAAACACCAATTCGATCCAAAGAGAAACTTGGACAGAAGAAGCTGAATGTCCATGGTCTATTAAAGACATTTCTGTTTAACTAGAAATAGGTATCCAGAAGTCGGTGGTTGAGGTAATCAGGGGCTTCCATGTGGTTACAATAAGACAATCTATCAATGCTAACTCAGGGCTTGAAATAACAGATTTTGGGATACTCCTCTAAAAGCATAAATGTCTCATTTTATTACTTGATGGTCTCTTTTTATATGAATCAAGCATAGCTTCAGTTGCTTTGTGATAATTTAATTCCCTGGTAAGCTTGACAATGCATTCATCAAAAAAACCAAGAAAAGAGTCTTAGATGGGCTCATATGTGCTGCTAATGTTCACTTAAGCAACTACCGTGCATGCCTTGACAGTCTTCAAACTGGCTGACACTTGAAGGAAATGGATCTTGCATGGAAACATGTTAAGGAAAAGTTTTAAAACCTGTACCGTCTGTGATAATCACAGAGCAGGAGCTATCTAGGTCTTTATTTGGGACTGGGTATAATAACAATTTTTGTCAGAACATTTTGCATGCATCTTCTGGTCTCCAGGCTCAGGGGGCAGAATGGTATTAATGACACTATTAGGTAAAATGAGCATCTTGAAGTTCAAGCTTCACCCCTAATAAAGTAATGGAGAGGATCTCTTCCCTCGGTTGCCACCGAGAATCAACAACAACTGATGGTCTTAAGTTAACAAGCTAATATTTCATCCATGGATACCAGAGCGTTAATGGCTAAATACGCCAGTGGAGGGAAGGAGCACATATGCAGCTATTTGCCCGACACAACTTCTGCTGTCATGGCCTATTAAAACCAGTTTACATGTGCATGTCGAATTTGATGAATATGTATGTGACCCTTTTCAGAGCCATCACTCATTGGGCTACGGCCCCCATGGCAGGAAAAACTGCACCTCTCATTAAACACAGCATGAGTTACAGGCATGTTATGTTAATATTTCTTCAGAACTTTAGGGGGTTTTCTTCTTGTTCTAATAAATCGTGTGAAAAAAAATAATTTAAAAGTATAATTGTTTTAAAAAAAACCC
The DNA here is from genome assembly GCA_963575035.1 of Avahi laniger. NCBI lineage: Eukaryota > Metazoa > Chordata > Mammalia > Primates > Indriidae > Avahi > Avahi laniger. Next base: position 17,578 of record CAUYSK010098228.1, on the reverse strand, counting down.
CTTTTTTCATTTTCTCCTTATTTTATTTGATGTGTGAGTTCTGGAAGGCTCTTTCCTCAGGAAGTTGTAGGACATGCTTGTGGATTGTACTTTGTATCACTCACTCACTTGGGACTCCTGAGTAGGCCCCTCCTCGGAGGGAAGGTTAGCAAGGCTAAACAGGAGACCTCCCGTGTGGAACTCTCAAACTCATGAACGACAGGGCTCCCTCTGAACTTGTGGAACATAAAGGAATCATCTGTTAACTTGTAGCTCTGACCAGTGGGTCTGGTGCAGAGTAGGTGTTCGATGAATGATAGCTACCCTGATCACTATTACTAACTCGCAGAGTTAAAACAATCTTTCTGCTAGGGCAGATAAGAGCCTTTCTAAAGATTCCTTTTAAAATATCTAGGGGACAATGGTGATATAGCACCTCTTATATACTCCTGGAAAGGGCTGGAACACATTCTACTAAGCGAGGTATCCCAAAAATGGAAAAACAAGCACTACATGTACTCACCATCAAATTGGTATTAACGGAAAACTCAAAATTTTTAATGTCTCTTCCATATTTCCCCTGGACTCTAGACTTGCAAATAATTGCCTGTGTAGTATATTCATGTATATGTCATAGGCATCTCAAATTTATATCTTAAAATGGATGGGATCTCTCCTACAAACCTGCTCTTCCTATTTTTACGTATCAATAGAAGGCAAAACCATTCATCTGGATACCCAGGCCAAGAAGGAGGTACTATCCCTGATGCATTTCTCTCTCAAAACTTACATTCAATCCATGAAGAATTTTTTTCTGGTTTTTGCCTTCAAGCTGTACCCAGTATTCAATTCCTTTCTATCACCTTTACTTTTACTACCTGCTAGATGTCATTTAGTGAGCCCTAATGAATCACAATTCCTTGAATTCATGCCCTATTCCAATGTGACTTTGTCTTCTCCCTTTAACAGGTAGAATCTACTTCCCTACTCCTTGAAAGTTATAACCTGCTTTGACCAAGACAAGTACAATGCTTCTTTTGTGTAAAAGTACTTGCATTATTCTTTGTGTATTGAACTAGCTGCTTTTTTAAATGAAATCTCATTTTGACATGAAAGCATATCTGACAGACTATGGTTATTCAGACCTGGGTATTTGGAAAAATATTTTCTTAAAAAGTGAACAAAGTGTCACTTTCAGTGTAAAAACTTTTGATGTCAGTGATAAAATCTGAGTTTACAAGTATCAGTTAGAATTTTGGAAAACTTGTATTTATTATCGTAAAGTACATACATAGCTTTCCAATACTTAAGGACTGTATTAATGAGAATGACGGTAATATTAAATACTAACAAATAGAGCTTTTGTATATTACATAGCAATGTGCATCAGTGTTTGGATAACCCAGGGAAAAATAGTTTCCAAATGATCAATGCATAATGTTATAAAATCACATTCAAGTGTAAGATAGACCAATGGATTTTAGCATTATACAATATATAAAATACATTAATATGGTTTTAGATTTCTCATTGCAAATAACTTTTGAGAAACTATCACTTGTAGTATTGTAGTATAGCATCAAAGAATATTTATAATTATCTTTAAAAGCTAGTAAAATATTTCTTCTTATCAAACACATGTCTATGTGAAGCTGAGTTTTCCCCAAATACTTCAAGCCACATAATCTATCACAATTGACTGAATTCAAAGCAGAGATGAAAATCCAGCTATTTTCTGAGAAGAGAGATTTACAACAATTGCAAGAGATTTGCATTAAAGAGATTTATAACAATTTAAAACAATGCCAACCTAATTTTTTTTGTTTTAGAAAATATAGGATTTTCTTCATAATACATGTTATTTATGCCACATTTAATGAGTTTATTGTTATTCTAAATGAATTAATAAATGAATGTTTCAAATTTTTGTCAGTTTAATTTCCAATTTGTATAATAAATATTACTTAATATAGTTCTGTAAAATAAAATTCTTTGGTATCTTCAATAATTTTTAAGAGGATAAAGGAGTCCAGAAACCAAACATTTTAAAAATGCTAAGTTAAAAGAGTCTTGGTCTAGAGTACTAGGGAGTGGGAGGCTGATAGCCTCATCCAACTTCCATACATGTAGACATGACCATCTGGGACCAATGAGCCCCCTGCTCTCCTAACAACTGTCCGAAAATATACAAGTGAGCCATGAACATGCCAAACACCTTCCCACCTCACATTACCTGAACTTGTACTCTGCCTGGAATGTGCTTTTTTCCAAAATAGAGCTGGCTTGCTCCCTCGTGTCATTCTGATGTCAGCTCGGATGTCACTTTATCAAGGGCACCTTCTCTGGTCACCTTATATTGAAATAGCATGTAGAACCTGTCGTTCTCTGTCATGTTACTCTGATTTCACTTTTCTTTTTTAAATTTTGATTTTTATAATGGAAATTTCAAATATACAGAAAATAGTACAACAAACATCTCATACACTCATCACCCAGATTTTAAATTAATAGCACTTGACATATTAGATTTAGCTATATTTTTTGATGAATCACACTTCTAAAAATCTAGACATGATATTTTACTCCTCCACATCTTAGTATATATCTCAAAAGCATATTTTCTTATTATAACTACAAGACTGTTATCATACTTAGCAAAAGTAACAATTCCTTAATACAATCAGATTTCCCTAGCTAATACAAAATTTTGTTGTTAGCGTTGTTTTGGTTATAGATTTTTTAAAAGCTAACATTTATAAACTGGAGATTTTAACACTCCCACGAGAAAAAAAAAGTTCTAATAAAGCTGCATCATCAACAGCATTAGATATTACCAGTCTCTTTATTTTATACTAATGTGTAGCGGTATCTCATTTTAGTGCTAATTTTCATTTCAGTGATGACCAATGATGTTGAATGCATTTTCATGTGCTTAGCTGTCATTCATATATTTTCCTTTGTGCTGTGAAATTCTTATTAAAGTCTTTTGCCAATTTTTGTTCCTTTTCTGTCATTTACCAGATGAATGTTTTATGAATATTTTATGTGTCCTGCCTATTTTTCTTACAGCTGTCTTTGTATGAACAGAAGTTTGAAATTTTGATACTATCTAGCTTATTATTTATGTTTATGATGATTGCTCTCTGTGTCCTAAGAAATCTTTGCCCACTCCATTCACAAGCACATTCTCCTATGTTTTTTTCTAGAAGCTTTATAGTTTTGCTTTTATGTTTGGGTTTATTTTAGATCTCAAATTCCTTTTGGTGTATGGTGTGAAGGGTTAAAGTTTATGTTTCTGTGTATGAGTATCCAACTGTTCCCTTTGTCAAAAAGACTTTCTCTTCTCTATTGAGTTATACTAAGAAATGTACAGCTTCTTTACGGTGGTATTTGTACCAACAATAATTACGTGAGTCTGGGTTTGTTTAGTCATCAGGAAACATTGAATGGACCCAAGAAGAATGTAATCTTACAGAATCCAAACCTTGTACGCTTTAAAACTATCAAGAATATGATATACAGTGAAAGACTGAGAGTTGCTCCAAACTGGAAGAGACTAAAATAAATCATGCTCAATTAAATTTGTAGTCCTGGATGGAATTCTGGAAGATAAAGAAAAAAGAAATCACTTGAAAGAGTTTGAATGGTATCTGTGGATTAGAGAGCAGTAGTGTATCAATTTTGATTTCCTGACTTGGAAATAGGTATGTGGTCAGGTATCTTGTTTTGGAATATTAAGGCACAATAGGGCATTAGGACTGCAATTTTCTCTCAAAAATAGTTTAAAAAATAGCAGATGATAATGAAGAAAGTGAGATGGTGATGAAGCAGATGCAATGAAATATTAATAGCTGAGAAATCTAGTTGGGGGACAGGGAGGATATAGAAGATCTTTGTCCTAAACTTGCAATATTTCTCTGTGTTTGAAATCATTTTAAAATAAATTATTAAGAAAAGAACTAATCAGAGTGATGTACAAGATATGTTGCTTTAGAATGGGACAAGCCAGTTCAGAAATAATTGCAACACATTTGGAAATAATTTTGGTAGAATATATCAAGAATCATAAAAAAAAATCCATACTCTTTGGCTCAGTAATCCTCTTTTTGGGAGTTTATCTTAATATTAATCCTATCAAAAGAGTATACAGAAAAAATGCATTGCACAACTACCTGTGATGGCAAATATAAAATTTTTAAAGAGCCCTGATATTTAACAATCAGGGATAGTTTCAGTAAATCATGATACAATGGCTTGATAAAATATAATATGAGCATTAAAATATGAAGACTTTTCAGCAAAAATGGAATATGTATTTCATTTTAAAAGCAGAACACAAAAATATATCTCTAAAAGTTTATAATTTAAACAATGTAATTTTTAGGTATAATGGAATTGTAGAAACATTTATGTTTCTTCTAATGCTAGTATTATATTTTTTTAAATAAACAACATTTTCAAGGAAGTTCTGATACCATGTGACTACAAAGTCCCTAAGCTTGAAATTCAACAAAAATCAAGTAATGACCTAGGAACAATTATCAGAACCTGTTTTCATGAGTTCCATCCAGTAACATAGAAGAACATGTCAAGATGAACATGAGTAAAAATTGAAATGTGTGCAGAAATTGGAGAAATACATACAGATAACGTCTATCTTCTCTGTTTAAATACTTTTTGGCCACTCTACAAAATATAGGTAATAATAGCAACCTAAATAATTGTGGTAGTAGAAAGAGACATTTTGAAAATAAAATGCAATGTGAATTAGTGATTAAAAGATGATGGAATAGAAATTGACTTCAAAGTTTTGAACATGGAAAATTGGAAAAAATGGTAATTTTATTGATGGAGAAAGAAAAATTCACAGGGGACATTTGTTTTGGGGGTAGAATGATTAAGTTAACCTTGAGTATGTTTCAGCTAAAGTGACAATGAACTTAAATAAAAGTGCGTAGGTTGGAGTATCATGGCAATATAGCTCAAAAGAGGATGGAGTCAGAGGAATAACTTTTGAAAATGTCATTAATATAGCTAAGGGTAAAGATGATTTATATTTTAAGATATTATCTTAAAAGCAGAGACTGAACAGAATAAAAACAGCTTTCTGAATTTTTAAAGAAAAATCTCTCTCTCGTAGACGGTATAGAGACAGTTCTTGGTTTTTATCCAGCCTGGCAATCTGTGCCTTTCAATTAGAGTTTTTAGTCCATTTTCATTTAATGTTTTTGATATGATTGGATTTTGGTCTATCATTTTTGTTATTGACTGAATGTTTGTGTCCCCTCGAAATTCATATGTTGAAATCCTAAACCGCAGTGTGATGGTATTAGGAGGTAGGAATTTTAGGTGTAATTTAGGTCATGAGGGTGGAGCTCTCATGAATGGGATTAGTGCCCTTATAAAAGAGACTTCAGAGAGCTCTCTTCTCTGCTCTTCACCCCGTGAATGTACAACAAGAAGTCAGCTGTATGCAGCTTGGAGAGGGTCATCTCCAATGTCTTCCAGAACTGCAGGATCTTTAGTATCAGCTGACCTTTTCCAGCTCTCAGCCCTAAAGCAGGAAATCTCTGCACGAGGCCTTGTGAACACTGCCCTGCACATGTGCAGTTCAATTCTTGGCCAATATGTATGAGGAACTCTGAGTTCTCCCCTCTGTTCAGCTACCTCTTTGTAGCTATGCTGTCTCATACCACAGTTTCAGCAGCATGGAACTTTGATCCTCTACTTCCTCAGCCCAGCAAAATCACTGTTCTACTTGGGCTCCCTAGGTTGATATAACCACAGTTCTAATTTTTGTGTTAATTATTGTTTTGCTTTTCTTTCAAATTTTGCAGGCTGTACACGGACACATGTATGTATTCTTTGTTTTATTCTGATTTTGAACTGACATATTTACTGAATGTAGTCTGTGATTTTCTTTTTATATTAAACACTATTTTTGAGATTCATGCATGCTAATACATGTAGCTATTACTTCATTTTATATAACATGTTGACATACAAATATACTGTAATATAGTTACCCATCTTACTGAGGATGAACATTTAGGCTGCTTCTACTTTTTTGCTATTATAAAGATTTTGCTCAGGATGCTTATATATATCTTCAGGTATACACATGTGTAAGTTTCTGTAAGATATATACACCTAGAAGTGAAATTTTTGAGGTCTTTGATATGGAAATTTTAAAATTTTAAAGAAAATTTTCAAACAGTTTTCCAAAGAGTTTGTTTCAATATACACTCCAAAATGCAGCCCATGAGAGTTCCCATTGCTTGATATACTTATCAATATTTAGTTCTATCAGACTTATAAATTTTAGCCACTCTTCTGGGTAAAATCTTATTATGCTTAATTTACCTCTCCCTGATTACTAATGAAGTTAAGCACATTTTCATATATTTGCAGGTCATGCTATTTCCCCTAGAGCAAAACGTCTATACATACCTATTGCCCATTTTTTCTACAATGTTGCCTTGTTAAAAAATGTATAGGCATTCTTTATATATTTATATAGTATAGGTACTAATAATATCTTGATTATGATGTTTATCAAATAGCTTGTCTTTTTCTCTTCTTAATGGTCAATTTTGAAGATTAGAAGTTGTTCATTTGTTTTTTTATTTAATAAAAATGTATTGACTTTGTTTTGATTATTTATTTATTTTTATTGCAGAATATTACAGGTTACAAATGCTTTGGTTACATATATTGCCTTTGTACCACTAAAGTTGGAGCTACAAGTGTGCTTAACACCCAGACATCATGCACCATACCCACTAGGTGTGAATTTACCCATCCCCTCCTGCTTCCTCCTACCTGGCTGATACCCTATGTTTCTTTGATATGTACACATAAATGTTGATCAATTAGTACCAACTTCATGGTGAGTACATGCGGTGCTTGTTTTTCCATTCTTGTGATACTTCACTTAGAACAGTGGGCTCCAACTCCACCCAGAATAGTACAAGGGATATTAGTTAATCTTTTTTTGTGTAACTGAGTAGTACTCCATGGTATAAATATATCACATTTTATTAATCCACTCATGCATTGATGGACACTAGAGTTTCCACATCTTTGCAATTGTGAATTGTGCTGCTATGAACATTCAAGTGTAGATGTCTTTTTCATAGAATGTCTTTTTTCCTTTGGGTAAATATCCAGTAATGGGATTGCTGGATCAAATTGCTGATCAAAGTAGATCAGATCTACTTTGAGTTCTTTGATGTATCTCCATATTAATTTCCATAGAGGTTATACTGGTTTATAGTCCCACCAGCAGTCTGAGAGTGGGACTCTCTCCACATTCATGCCAACATTTATTGTTTTGGGACTTTTTGGTAAAGGCCATTCTCACTGGAGATAAGTGATGTCTCATTGTGGTTTTTATTTGCATTTCCCTGATGATTAGAGATGTTGAGCAGTTTTTAATATGTTTGTTGGCCATTAGTCTATCTTCTTTTGAAAAGTTTCTGTTCATGTCCTTTGCCCACTTTTAATGAGGTTGTTTGATTTTTTTCTTGTTGATTTTCCTGAGTTCTATATAGATTCTAGTTATCAGCCCTTTATTGGATGTGTAACATGTGAATATTTTCTCCCTTTCTATAGGTTGTCTGTTTGATCTCATGATAGTTTCCTTGGCTGTGCAGAGGCTTTTTAATTTGATCAGGTCCCATTTATTTATTTTTGTTGTTGCTGTGATTGCCTTTGGGGTCATCTTCATAAATTCTTTGCCTAGGCCAATGTCTATAAGAGTTTTTCCAACATTTTCTTCTAGAATTCTTATAGTTTCACGCCTTAGGTTTAAGTCTGTTATCCACCATGAGGTGATTTTTGTGAGAGGTGAAAGGTGTGGATCCTGTTTCAGTCTTCTACATGTGGCTACCCCGTTTTCCCAGCACCATTTATTGAATAAGGATTCTTTTCCCCAGTATATGTTTTTGTCTGCTTTGTCAAAGATTAGATGGCTTTATGAGGATGATTTTATATCTGGGTTCTCAGTTCTGTTCCATTGGTCTATGTCTCTGTCTTTTGGATGTAGGCATTTATGGCTATAAATTTTCCTCTCAGGGATGCTTTAGCTGTGCCCCACAGATTTTGATAACTTATGTCCCCTTTATCATTTAGTTCAAAGAATCTTTTGATTTCTATCATAATTTCCTCCTTAATATAATATTCTTTAGCAGTAGGTTGTTTAGTTTCCATGACTTTGTGTAGAGATGAGTATTTCTGTTAGAGTTGATTTCCATTTTATTCCACTATGGTCTGAGAAGATGCATAGAATAATTTCTATTTTTTTTAATTTATTGAGAAGTTGTTAATTTGAATGTCACCAAATTTCTCAGTCTTTTCCTTATGATAACAGCTACTGGTGTCTTGCACAAAAATTCTTTTCTGGTTGGGCATGGTGGCTCGTGCCTGTAATCCTAGCACTTTGGGAGGTCAAGGCAGGAAGATCACTTGAGCCCCAGAGTTTGAGGCTGTAGTGAGCTATGATCATGCCACTGAACTCTAGCCCTGAGGACAGAGTGAGACCGTCTCAAAAAAAGAAAAATTCCTCTAGACCCCAACAATGAAAGTTTTTTCTTGCTTGTTTTTTTCTGAAGTTTTACAATTTAACCATTCTCATTTAAGTCCTTGTTCCAACTGAATTTGATATTTGTATATGTAATGAAATAGAAATCCATTTTTGTTTTACCATGTAGATGAACAGTTTTCCCAATATCATTTATTGAGGAGTTCTTTCTATAGTCTCTGTTTAGCCACACCAACTTGCTTAATGATCAGATTTCCACATGTAAGCATTAGTCCATTTTTAAGCCCACACTATTCTGTTCTGTTGTTTTGTTTGACCTAATGAGCCTCCTTTTTAGGGTGCTGCTATAAGTGTATTCCCACTCCTTAGATTTTTTATTCTCTGTGGCTTTTTGAACTTTCTAGCTTTAAATCCCAGTTTCACATTCACAAAAGACAGAACTTGATGGGCCCAAAATAACCAAGTGTCTACTCCAAGTTCTATAAGCTGTGGCACAGGATCAGGGTCTCCACATAGCACAGATATGGCCACTAGGGCCCCACCTCTACCTCCAGGGAAGGTGAAGGTATTGTGATCAAAAGGGGCTGTTCAGAGCCTTTTGCTCTGAGGAATGGTCAGAAGCATCACACTGCAGCCATTCAGAATTGCAAATGAGTTTGACCAAATTCTTTCCAGAAGCTGCTCACCAAAGAGCCCCCATATAATTTTTACAATAAATTATGCTTAGCTTATTAACAAGACAAAGATTTCAGTCATAATTGGTAACATTCCAGAGCGTGCCATGGAAGGAGCATGCCTATACTATGGTCCACACAACTTTTCTAGGTAGCAAAGAGGTAGTATTTATCAAACACTTTAGAAAAGTATATACCCTGTGACTGAATAATTCTAAGACAATATCTTGTCAGAATAATCATAAATTTATGAAAAGATGTTTTAGGTCAGGTTCCCCAGAAGCGGACTCCAAGGCAAGGATTTATTGCAAGTGATTTATTAAGGAAGTGCTCCCAGGGGAAAGTGGTAAGCAAGTGGAGCAAGCAGAAACAAGAAAAAAGAGGAAGCTAAGCAAGGGTGCATTTCAGGGAAAGCTTCAGGCAAGCTTCAGCTGAATCCCCAGGGAAACTCTGGAGTTGAAGTCATGCTTCAGTGTTGTCCCATCAGAGACAAAGTTCCTATGTAGTCATATCCAGACACCTGCCAGTCATTGTTTAAGCCCTGAATTTCCCAGACATTTAATGACACTGATAAAACAGGTGTGTTTTTCACAGAGTTAATTATAATAGCAAAAAAAAAAAAAAAACTGAAACAATGTAATGATTTAGCAGCAAAAAATAATATATAATCATTAATTATCTGGTTCTTAAAGAATATTTAATAGGAAAATGATCATGACAAATACATTTTTAAATAGCAGAATATAAAACTATGCATATAGTAAGAGACAAATTGTATCATAGACAGATAAACAGAGAAAGAGAAGGAGAAAGGGAGAGAGAGATCGATTCTGGATTAACATGTGAATATAAATAGGCAAATTGCATCAGGCTCAATGCCAAGTCCCTTGTGAGCTAGTGTCAGTTGGAAACTATATGGAAAGTGTTTCTTCCATCTCACCCTTAATTTTATCCAGCCAGCATCTGGGTACTTATTCCCTGTTTTATAAGACAATATGTATACCATAGCTTTGACCTAAGGCATTCTGATGATCCTAAGTGCCATGGCTCTGTGTATGTTTGTGCATGTATTTGAGTGCACATGCCTTGATTTCCACAGGTAACTCAAGAAAATTGTCCCATTTGGTACACAGGAAATTGTGACTTAGAGCCATTGCCATAGAAGACAATGAAGGTGGACTGGGCAAACTTTAGAGAGGCCTGTGTGTGCTAGTGGGAAGAGCTGAGTTGCTCTGGCCCATTTGTGGCCACCGGAAGAGCATCTAAGCTGCCACCTCCCAGTAGATAGAGTTTCCCAGTTGCAGATGTGCCTCTCCACAGGAGAACCCTGGGGAGTCCACTGAGGTAGCATCACATGTGAACCAGTGGCTGCTCCCATAATCAGTACTCTTCTTTCCAGAGGCCACCGATTTGCTCTCTCCAATCCAAATTATTTCAAGTCAAGTAAAAACAGTATGGAGAGGCCAAATCATTTCAAATGATCACACTTTAAAATTAATTTGTTTCCAAAACATCCTCTAACTGAAAAATGCCCTTTCACATTTGGATGCCTCAGAATTGGCCAAATGAATTTTTTGTGTAACCTCACAATATGTGGCTGAAATTTAGATGAAGCATGAAAAATTTCAGCCAATAGGACTTTAAATTTATACACACACACACACACACACACACACACATATATATATAAAAGAATGAGAAAATAGGAGTTTTAAATAGAAATGATTTTTTCAACCTTAACTATAGGATTGGCAATTTCACATTACTGTACAAGCCATTTAACATCCTTGGGCAGCATAAAAGAACTTTATCATCCATGGCTTATACCTGTTTCAAACAGCATTTTTCTGATCTCTTTTTTTAATGAATTCTAGATTGTCCCAGAATATGTAATAATATATACATACACATAAGACTTCATCACATTCCTTACATTAGGACGTATTTTACTATAGCCATAGTCCTCACAGTAAAGCAGCATCTGAAATCCATATGGAACTATGAATTAGCATTAAATTCACATATTGTTTTACTGTTCCTAACAAAAATAAATCTTGTTTGTTGTAAAGTTATTTAAGGATCATTATTCCAGAGATACATAGCAAAGCATTATGCTTACTGTGGGCTGGAAATTTGCTTTGAAAGATAAACTTATCCTAAAAGTTGTTCGTTTTAATATGTTTTTAATTTTTACACATTATTCCCCTTTTGTGAAATAGACTCTATTCCTCCTTCATGTTTTCAAATACTATTTATTTTCCAAGACTCGACTGCAGTCTCAACTGTGGTGAGATTCAAGTATTTTAGCTTGGATTTCTCTTCATCTCTTCACTTACAGACAGTGCCACACGATTTGCTTTCTGAATGGTCTTTGTTTAATTTATATCTTATGAGTCGTGTTGCTCCCAGCTAGACAGTAAAGTCAGAAAGGGTAAATACCATAGTTTCTATTCCTCTCTATACAGCAATCATTACAACCGAGTAGGTTTGAATATAGATGCATTAACTAGCAGACTGGAATATACCCATCACTATCATTGTACAAAGAATAATATCTAACTTTGTCTCTATTTTATAGACAATTATTTACTGTCCAGTAGCATACACAGCCAATGAAAGGAACAATTATAATATGTTTGATAGGTAGTTTTAGCATGAAGAATGGACATTATCACAGGGAAATTGTGGAACTACTGAAGAATTTTAACCAAAGAGTGACAAAATTAGGTTACATTTTTAAAAATCACTGTGGACACTATGGCTAGAGATGGGGAAGCTATAGTGATAAGCCAGGCGAGGATTCTTGGTGACCTGGACTGGTCTAATGACAATGGGATTGTAGAGAGGTAAAGAGATTAGATAAATAGTTAGGAGGTATAATCAGTAGGCACAGCTGTGGAACATAAGAAAGAAAGTCTTAAATGGCAGTTTCTAGGCTTAAACAGCTGAGTAAACAAATGCATCATTTATGATAAATATATGAAGAACAGATATGGGAAGATGATGATTTCATGTTTGATCATGTTAAGCCTGAAGCACTGAATATCCCAATAGAGGCATTCAGAAAAATATGCTAAGCTGAATGTCAAGATGAAAACGTTTTTTTATTTTTTTTGGAAGTGCCACACTATTTTATTTATTAGGTACAGTGCTCATGGAAGTAACGCAGGCTGAAAATATAACAGGTTCATAAAAGGTTTAGATAAAAAACATGCAATAAATGAATTCTAGACTATTAAAGGGAATTGGCCCAATATACCCTTAATACCGGTTTTATCTTTGTCAAGGTACAGAGCTCTCCCATCTTTTAATGGAGACAAAGATTTGGAAATCACCTGCATATAGATATTAATCATAATTTGAAATCATGGAAGTAAATGGACTTGCTCCCAAAAAGAGTACATGGCGAAAAGAGAAAAGGACCTAAAATCCCTAAAACCTCAAGAAGTACGAACCTTAGCAAGCAGAATAACAGCTCTCAAAGGAAACTGAAATGAAGGACCAGAGAAACGGAAGAATAACCAGGGAAGTGGGATATTTTGGAAGAGAGAGTTTATAGGAGCAGCTAGGGTTGTATAATGTTAAATGCTCCCACACGACCAAACAAGAACAGGACTGTCATGCGGGCATTTAATTTATAAATAAATGTCATTGGTGACCTAAACGATTGTGGTGATGTGTAACAGGGCCAAATTACAGTCGGAGGAATGAAAGGAAGGTATGAAAATGAATACATCAAGTAGAGATAACTCTTTCAATTGTCTATACTTTCTCTTCACTGTCTATGCTGGCGACTATATTACAGAGATTCTCTAAGGCAGTGTAAGTCCTAGTCACAATTAAAGTTTATGCAGAATAGCTGTTATTTTTAATCTATCCAGAAAATGGCTAGACATAGTTCTTTAAAATGCATTTAGAATGGATTACAAGGATTTCTTTGATTTGTCCCTCATGTGGCTGAATTTCTTCATCTTCAAGTACATTCCCCAGCATCTTGCATTTTCATCTGGTTGCCCAGAAGTATTATACTAGGGAGTTTCATGCTTCCAATTTTTTATGCACAGTACTTTCCCTTGCATGCACTGCATTTTCGTTCACACCTTCTCCACCTGAAAAACTCCTCCACGTCCTTTTATGACTCATTCAGGTCACCTTCTCTTCAAAGCCTTCTCTGACATTTTTCTCCTCCAGTGTAACAGAGATGCCTCTAATGGTCACACCATACTTTATATCTGTCTCTTTTATGGCAACTATATGATCCGAATCCACCTGAGTATTTCTTTAAATGATTCCACTGCATTTTCCTTTAATAGAGACAAATTCCACAGTCATAGTTGGTAAAGCCTATTTCATCATAATCCTCACAGTATCTATGCAAGATAAAAAACCTCTGGGATCTTATAGTCTCCTCAGCAAAGAGAGGTATTTTATGTTATAACACCTGAAAATAAACATTTGGTTATTTCTAATATTAAGCAGAGAAGACTTGTATTATAATACTATCAATATTTGAAATGAACTATACAACTCACTTCCATAATAGAATAGTTCTTTATGTCAACTTGACCAACTATTGACAATTTTTCCCATGTCTCACAAATGTTACCAGCTTTCAGGATGTAGTGAGTGTGTTGCCCCTAGATGAAATTTAGACACATTATGAGCTACCATGTTGGAAATGAAGTTAAGGGAAAATAAGCTCTACAGGAAATAGGGATTTGGAAGAAAGTAAAGAATGAACTTTTAATCCTTCAAGGAAGGAAGAAACTCTAATGGTGGTGCTGTAATGTCGCAACAGATTAAAAGTAATAATAATTTTCTAAACTATTAGACTATTGAATGGAAAATACAAGTAAAAATAAAGAATGTCTATCATATGATCTCCAAATTTAGCTAAATGAAGCACTGGCAAATTAAACTGAGGGAATATAATATAAAAATATATTGTTACTAAAAATACATGAAAGGGAGATATCCTGGATAAATGATAGATACTAGTCAGATATCAGAATTATGGAGAGAATTATGCAAAATATAATAGTGCTGGAGGAGAACAATATGATCAAGTTTGTTAAAACCTATTCAAACCTATTTTGCAGCTCATTATGGAGTAGAAAAAGGTAATTAAACATATGAAGAGATTAAGAAGCAGAACAGGATAAATAATGCTTCATATTTAGTTAGTAATTTTTCTGTATTATCTCTGGACTGAAAGCCTGCACAGGCATGGGGGCAAATTGCTTCAGAGACTATGAGAAAGGAAATCAGGCTAGTAACATAGAATGGGACCGAACATAGGCTATGATGTCAAAAGGATTTTTTTTCAGAATCAATAGGTGATGAAAGATTTATGAAAATCATCCAGAGATTTATTTCATCAAAACCATATGGCTTCCCAATCGAGGAAGCTCTGTAGTAAAACTAGTCAAATTTTGTACAGTGGGTGCTCAAAGCATGCCTTTTTTTACCACAAAAGTAATTGCCCCTCAGTTTCTGGAAATATAGCATGTTAATATTATTTAAAAAAATTTTGAATTGGTAATCATTCATATTATTCAATATGAAAGTAATGCAATGGAGGTCTGCTTGCCATCTTTGTCCTTCATTCAGGTATAACTTTTTTGAGTTTCTTGTTGCATATCCTTTCAAAGTTTATTGTGAAGATAAAAGCAAATATGAATATACAATAGTGTTTTTGCCCTTTTTCCACACCAGAAAAGTCACACTTGATCTTAGCCAAAAGGCTGAGAAGCGATCACACCAGAAAAGTCATATTCACTGCTTCTCACCCTGTTTTTATCAGTATATACGTAACTTGGAAATCTTTCTATATCAACAGCATTTTCAGATATATATGAGTAGATTTGGGGTAAAAAAAAATGTATGGTATCTATTCTAATTTGCAATGTTTCTTAAATTACTTTTACTTTTTCCCTGTTTTTCGTATTTGTGCTTCTTTTCTTTTTTTCTTAGTAAAGTTAGATTGTGGTTTATCTGTTTCATGATTTGTTAAAATACAAAGAAGTACATATAAATATATATGCACATGCGTACATGTGATTTCAATGGAAATTGCACTATAAATTAATTTAGAAAAGCTAACTTCTTTATAGTTTTGATCTTCCCATCTAAGAACAAAGATCTGATCTTAAATTTGCCACATCTTCTTTGTTACTTAGTAAGATTTATTTTTCATATTTGTTCCTTACTTTTCTTACTAAAATGTTACATTTTTTCTGAATCCTTGAGTAGGAATCCAAAAGTTGAATGATTTTTTTTTTAATTTTCACAATGATTCAAAGCACTCCTTTCTTTTCTTTTTTTGTTTGTTTTTGTTTTTACAAAATATAGTTATCAAGTGAAAGTGTTCTGGAATCTGTGAGGTTGTCTTTAGATCCCTATTTGGATATTTCCTAACTATGACTTTGGACAAGTTATTTAATCTCTGTGGGCTTCATTTTCCTCATTTGTAATATGAGAATGATTATAATAATAGTACTTATATCATAGGCTTGTTGTGGTAATTAACTGAGTAACAGATATAATGGCCTGCTAATGTTCCCTGCCATAATAAGCACATGAAAATGATGATAATGATGATGATAATGATGATGATAATGATAAAGTAGAAGAGTAACTTGATTTGATCACCCTGGCAGGGAATGTGCAACAGTGTGTGCGTGTGTGTGTGTGGGGGGGTATGTTTATGCATGCTTCAATAAACATCTGCTTAAACAAATTTAATTTGTTTCCCTTTAATTGTCATAAAACTTGCTTATGATTAATTATCCTGTTGCTCAAGCCAAAGATGAAAAAAAGTCCCGTGATTCTTCCTTTAAAATATAACCCAATTCAGACTCCCGTGCATCATCTCCACTGCCAACACTGTTAGATTTTCCAAAGCCAGGAAGTTAATATAAGTTAACGTTAAGAAAAAAAATATTAACTATTTCCTCTGTTCTATGTTATAAGCTTCCTAAAAACTGATACTTTTGGTTGACTGATTGATTGCTTATCGAATCTTCAAGAGTGCTGACACATAGTAGATGTTCAATAAATATCTGTGGTTGAATGGTGGATCAATGAACTAATATCCAGCTCCTGTGACCTTCAGCCAAGCAGTCTTCCATAAAATATGAAATATGGTTTGACTTAATCATAATGGGCCTTTACCAAATTAAATCAATTTTTTCATTTAAAAAACTAAAGAAAAAATTCATTTATCATATTATAAATAAGCACCAAGTTGTCAGCATTTAATTAAAGTCACAATATCCACATGTAAAAAGAAAATCCTATCTTTAGTAATTAATTAACTCAACCCTCACAAAATGATATATGAGAAACATAAACCTTTAAATTTTCTTTAATTTTAACCAGAGTGGATTTATGAGATAAAATACTCTAAGTTATCCCTACTAATGAATGTCTTTGGAGCATATCAAATAATAACCCGTCTTTAGCAGATTTCCATGGTCATAAAACTTGTTCTTGCTGTCTTGTTAAAAGAACAACAGCATTGCTAAAGGGTGTGATGACAGAAGGGAATTTTATAAAAGCAAAGCAGAGCAAATATTATATCTTCAAAGATAAGCCACTTTTCCGAAAGTATAAGCTGAGATTTTTGAGTGGACTGGAGACATGTGAGTGACAGAGGAGCACAGGGAACGTGGCCTACCTAAATGCCCAGAGGGCCTGATAGATAGACGAATAGTAAAACAGGATACCAATAGAGTACATGTCCTATCTAAAATTATAGTCCCCACTCACGAGGAAAAAAGATGACCCTACTATGGCCAGATCTTTCAATATTTCCAAAGGAAGTTAAAATTATTTATTCTGTAAAAAAAGTTAAATCTGTTGTTTTATAAATATCATATAAGCAAAACAAAATTGAGAGTTGGTCTGAATATGAATGTGAGAAATGAAATATAAAAACAGGAAAAAGTTAAAAATTAAAAATAATACAGAGAGAAAAATAATCACTTTTTAAAATCTAATTAACATAAGTGGAAAGATAAGAATATTACATCCATAAAAAAGAACAAGATGTTATTAATTTTTTAAAAAAACAGGAAAGAGCCTTTGAAATAAATAAAAATAGTAAAAAATATAAAATTAATTGTGTGGAAAAAATCAATTGAATGGAGTATAAAGTCAAAATAATCTTTCAGGCATTGTAACAAAAAGGCAATAGGGGCCAGGCGCGGTGGCTCATGCCTGTAATCCTAGCATTCTGGGAGGCCAAGGTGGGTGGATCACTCAAGGTCAGGAGTTTGAGACCAGCCTGAGCAAGAGCGAGACCCTGTCTCTACTAAAAAATAGAAAGAAATGATCTGGACAACTAAAAATATATATATAAAAATTAGCCAGGCATGGTGGT
>CAUYSK010098227.1:0-12184 GCA_963575035.1 Avahi laniger | reverse complement strand
TGCACAAAGAGTGCAATGTGCACCACCCAAATGATGGACATATTTGAAACTCGGACTTAGAGAGGGAGGTGGGGGCAAGGGCAACATATGTAACAGAAACATCTGTACCCCCATAATATGCTGAAATAAATTAAAAAAATTAAAAAAAAAAGTAGAAATCAGATTTAGGAAAAAGTTAAAATCCAAATCCACAATAAGTTTCCCTTCTTTGCCCTCTTATACTCTCATTTACCCCAAACTTCCCATATGTGACCCTCTAGATCTTTGAATCTCTGGGCCCCTAATTTAAAGTATTCCTTCTCCAAATTTAGACCCATTTCTTTAGCAAGTATATTTAGCTTAGAAGAGGAGCTTTTGTAAGAATTAGTTTTGAATTATGACTCTTGTTTTGGTGCTACCTATTCATTATTGACACATTCTTTCCCGTGAATAGCCGTTGCTTTCCTGCTTGTCTCATTTTATTGTCCCGAGAACTGGCTTTGGCTTCCCACTTGGCAGGGGCACATGGGTTACCAGGCCTGTGTGTGCAGGTGGCCAAACAAAAGGTGGAGAGCCCCACAAAATATAGCTGGACAAAAATGTGAGTTGCACTCCATTCCCAAGTAGCTTACCGACTGTTGCCAGCTCTCAGGGTAGTTGTCTAAGCCTTTTGTTGTTGTGGTTGTTGTTGTCTAGAATGGTCTAGATATTGGAAGGGCTGAATCTTTTGGTTCCTTCTTTGGAGGTATCTCATGCATTCCATGGTTAAAGACATAAAAGGCTTATTGGTTTTGGTCTTGAGTCACTTGTTAGGTATACCTTTGGTTTAGAACTTTGGTTTATATTCAGAGAGTGACAGGAATAAGCTGTCCTCTCTCTATTCTAGATTTAAAACCGAAAGAATCTGTTCTAGTTTTAAATCTAGAACAGAGGGATCTTTAAATCTAGAACAGAGGAATCTTCTGATTTTCACCTTAGTAGGAAATCTGTTCCCTGATATAAAAAAGGAAATTGAGGATAATGCAATTGGGTGGACTGGTCAGCTCATTGATGTCATGTAGACTGCAACCCAATTCTTTGGGGAAATTTAAAACAGCTGTCCTTGTCTTACAAACTGATTCTTTATAAAAACAGAGATGTGGCTCTTGAAGCAATTCAAAGCCTACCTACCCTATTACTAAACCTCATACCTCAAATATTTATCTCAAGATGTTTGCAGTTATAGTAAAAAAAAAAAAATAGAACACTGGAAATGAAACTGTCATGCAATTTTAAAAATATTTAAAAAGAAGGGAAAGTTTAAATTGTTCTTACCCTAGACCTTTGACAATAGGCAAATATGACCTCAAAATTCCTTTGAAATAAAAACTTGCATTTTTTCCCTGTGTATTTGAAATATAAATATTCTACTCAGTCTTATCAGAGCACATCACTTTTGAGATTCAAACTTCAGGGACATGTTTCTCAGCAGGATGAGAGAAAGAGAGAGAGAGAGAGAGAGAGAGACTATTTGAAAAGTGACAAATGAAAAATTTTAAGTCTTTTCAACAAATATCAGAAATATTTGCAATAGTACAAAAAGCTTTAGCCATTTGAGCAGGTAATCTTAACTTGTCCCATTTTCCAGATCAAGCTACTCTACTCTTAATTATTGTACCTGGCATGTGGTTAAAAGCTTTAGAATGAAAGCTTTAATATCTGCTTCTATCTATATGCCCGTGTATGTATGTATACCTTTGGATGAGCTCTATTTCATTGGCTTGAAGAAAAATAACCATGTCTATAAATCATTATTTTGAAAAAATAAAAACTAATCAAATGATTTTTAAGTTCACATAACTTTAGTAATCTTTGGTAAATAAGAATAATTTTGGTTTAATTTAAACAGGCATGTGTTTATATTTGTCAATGTTAAATATAATGTAGACACACAACTTTTATCTCTGTTAGATGTTTAAGATCATAATATCACGGGTTCAACCTAAGAACAAATGTGCAAGGGAAAAGGCCGTGTCCATCACTTCATGTATATCAAGCCCAGCAGAAAAAATATTGTGTATTTAACTTTTTCAGGTTCTTGCTTTTGTGATACTTGCCTAGAATGAAGAAACTATAAAAACAGTTAATAGGAAAGTAGCTTAAGATGATGGATGACTTTGTCTAATGTCTCATTTAATTTTCATGAGTAATACAAGCACAATTGTTAAGAACAAGTAAATTAAATAGAAGCGAAATACAAGTTTATAAATGAACTTTGAAACATAATTATGTTTTATAATGTCTGTTTAAGAAGATTTCCAAATCTCTTTGGTAACTACATCCTTAGATGATGGATATTCATTGAATATGTAGCTAATTACCAAATAAGATAAAATACACAAAGATTGATTGCTAAACCTAAATTTAAGTTTATTTACTTTTGGCTTCTTAAATTTTATTAAGAAAACAAAATATATTTGGGTCTGTTAGTAAATATGTCATATTTACATTGAAAAAGTGTGTTGTGAGGAAACATGCTTCTAGAAATTATCAAATGTGTATTTATAAAATACAGCTATGTGACAGTTCAAAATTGCTTACTTTCTAGGTTTTCACTGGAAATTAGCATGACTAAGAGTTAAATTTTAATTAATTTACACAGATGCTCCCTGATTTATGATGGGATTATGTCTTGATAAACTCATTGTAAGTTAGAAAATATTGAAAGTTGACAATACATTTAACATGCCTACCCTATCGAACATTATGGCCTAGCCTTCAGGGTTGGGGAACCTACAGTCTTAAGGCCACATGTGGCCTCCTAGATCCTTAAATGTAGCCTTTTGACTGAATCCAAATTTTACAGAACCAGTCAAAAGGCCACACTTAACAGATCTAGAAGGCCGCATGTGTGTGGCCTTAAGACCGGAGATTCCCTGTCCCTGGAAGACTATCTTAAACATGCTGAGGCCACTTATATTAGCCTACAGTTAGGCAAAATTATCTAACACAAAGCCTACCTTATGATAAGATGTTGAATATCTCATGTAATTCATTGAATACTGTACTAAAAGTGAAAAGCAGAATGGCTGCATGGGTACGTGAAGTGTGTTTTCTACTGAATGCGTGTCACTTTCACACCACTGTAAAACTGACAAATTATAGTTGAACCATTGCAACTTGGGGACTGTCTATAATTAAAACTACTAGAAAGAAAATGGAAACAACTCTGTATACAAAGTCTCTAGAATCTTTACAAATAACAAGATTTTCTTTTGAATTTTGATATGAGATAGTAAATATTTTTCTTCATCTTTTGAATGATCTGCTTAAGGAAAAACTAAAAGGAGAAATTCTGTGTTTTATGTAAAGAATTTCCTGTATCATATGTTTTATTTATTAAGTCTATAGTTACTTAAGAAAACCGAGTCTTCTCTGTATTAAAAAAAGATAAAGTTTTTTCTATGTTACTTTTCTGTTTTGTCTTTGAAACCTTTTGTCACTTTGGTAAAATTTGATAATAATCTAAGATCTTAATTAATCGAGTGTTTTAAACTTTCTGATATGTCAAAAGACAAAATTTCAATAAATTTAGTTATAGATCTGAATTTTTTAATTTGTCCTTTATGAACTGGTGCATCCTCTATTCTACAAAACAGAATGAGCGCTCCCACTGGGCAGGGGCAGAACAGTGGGTTTGTAAAATAGGGACAAGGAAACAGAAGAATAGAAAAAAAACCTGATTGGTTAATTTCAAGTTACTTCAGGTTTCTTTTTTGTAAGATTAATGCAGAGGCGACTTCCTTATTACACTGACTAAGGAAGACTAGAATATCCTGTTTTCAGGAAAAACTAGTTTGTTTTGGGATCTATCTGCTTCCTTAAAGTTTTGATTTTATTTTATGGTATTTAGCATGAATGACTCTAATTGGTTTGGTCTGCTCTGTTGGGCCTAACTCAGTCCGAAACAATGACCTCTCATAATTTTTGTTTAACAGATATTTTTGGCAAGCTTCCTAAAATCAAACTCTAATTTCTTTTTTTCCCTCAAATTAATTTTGAGATTTTCCAGATGTACCCCTGAAAGTACTCAAAAAAATTTGATCTGTATCCTTATAAAAGAAATATAATATTAAACTAATTAGGCTTATTTAATATATTAAATTATATGGGAATTATTGTGTAATGCTAAGTGATGCTAAACCTTCTTTGGGTTATTTGTATGTGTACACATTCATAAGTGTTCCAGAAATTGTATAAAATTTCTAGAAATCTATAGTTCTGGTTTAAGGTTATCAGTAACAATTCTAATTATTATAATATAATGTACCTGTTATTAGATTTTAGTTCTCTTCTTTGAGATTTTTAAAAATCTACTTGTAAACTGGACTAGTTTCTGAATTCGTCCAATATCTGGCTAGAACTCTCTGAATTAATGTTTCAAATTTTCTCCCACCTTTTTGATCTGATGTTACTAAAAACAACTGCCCTTCTCCTGAAGCTCTGCAGACTGAAGCTGTATGACTTGATATGACATTCAGAGAGGTCACCATGATAGCTTGTGTATGGACTTTTGTGTCTGTTGCCCTGTGGGCCACTCAGACATCACGAGAGACATTTAAACAGCAGAAGTATGCTTCAAACACAACATCTAGAAATTTTCTTGATTGGCTGTCCTCCAGACTCTGAAACTGGGTTTACAGTCTGCTCCAGTCATTAACTTTTGTTTTTCTTTTGTTTCCATAGAAATGCCTCCGCAATAGATTAGTGTATAAAAATTCAGTTTCTGGACCGTGAAACTTCTCGAGGAAGTTTCAGATGGGGGAACGTTGTTCAGGACACATAATCTCAAAATAGGCGACCAGATATGCCACCCCCAAATATGCTGCTTTGGCATATTTTGAGCTGGTTGTTTTGAGAGACTGCAGACACAGTAGTAGCTCTGAAAATCTTCCATTTAGTAAACTAAATTTACATCTATAAAGGATATCTATATTAGTAAAAGTATTAGTATCAAGAAAAGGGCTGCTTGGAGACAGCTTTTATTATCTGAAAAACTTATCTGCATGATGATGCAACCTTTATACATCAAACATTCCTCCCCTCAGTCTCCCATAACTTATCTCCGTCACCTCCCCAAAGTCAAAACCCCTATCCCTTTTGTAGTTCAGGACTCTACATAAGCTTCAAACATCTGGCCCTTCTTTGAGTCTCACGTTTGTGAGGCTCTCATGTGGATGCACATAATTAAAATAGGTTTTCTCATGTCAATTTAATTTATAGCCAAGCCAAAGAAACTGCAAGGGTGGAGGGAAGCCATATTTTTATCTTCAGTGAGGTTCACTAAGTCTTGTGAAGTTATATACATTTCAACAAATGCATTATTTCATGTATCCAGAATTATAGTATTTTACAGAACAGTACTATCTAAAAATTGGAAAATTCCCTATGTTTCAGCAATTCAACCCTCCATACCTCCCTCTTAACTCTTGGAAACCACTGATTATTTAGCATTGCTTTAGTTATGCCTTTTTCAAAATGTCTTATAATTTGAATCATCCAAATACAGCTTTTTCAGGCTGGTTTTTTTCACTTAGCAACACACGTTTAAAGTTCATTCATATTTTTATGGCTTAATAGCTCCTTTTTAATTACTTAATAATATTGTACTGTGTGGATATATTAATATCATAGTTTCTTTATCCATTCACCTATTGAAGGACATTTCAGTTACTTCCAGTTTTTGGTGATTTGAACAAAACTGCTATAAACATTCAGATTCAGGTATTTGTATGAACATAAGTTTTTAAGTGAGTTGAGTGACTAGCTGGAAGCCCCATTTCTGGATTGTATAAAATATTAGGATGATGTTTAGGTTTGCAAGAAAATGCCAAACTGCCTTTCAAATTGCTGTACTATTTTGCAAACCCACCAGGAAAGAATGAGAGCCTTTGTTGATCAGGATCCTCAACAGCATTTAGTATTGTCAGATTTTGGATTTGAGCTGTTACAATAGTTTTGTAATGAGATCTCATTGCTGTTTAATTTTCAATTCCCTGATGACAAACGATGTTATTCATCTTCTCAGACGCTTATTTGCTATTGGTGTGTCTTTTATAGTGAGGTTTTTATTAAGATGTTTGCCCATATTTTAATTGTGCTGCTTGTTTTCTTTTTGGTGAGTTTTTAGGATTCTTTGTACAGTAGTTCCCCCTCATCTATGTGAGATAACATTCTAAGACCTCTGATTTGATAGTACCAAACTCTATGCATAGTATTTTTTCGTACACATATATACCTATGATAAAATTTAATTTATAAATTAGATATAGTAAAATATTAACAATAAATAATAATAAAATAGAACAATTGTAACATACTATAATAAATGTTATATGAATGTGGTGTTTCTCTCTCTTTTTGTCAAAATGTCTTATTGTACTGTACTCACCCTTCTTGTGGTGATGTGAGATGACAGAATGCCTACGTGATAAGATGAGGTGAGGTGAGTGATGTGAGCATTGTGGTGTAGCATTAGGCTACTATTTACTTTCTAACAATACATCCAAAGGAGGATCATCTGCTTCGGGTAACCCTGGATCATCAAGCCATGATAATGTCAAGGGTTGGATCTCAACCATTACTGTCCATTGGAAAATGTCCATGACTAACCGCTGGATAATACATGTGGTACGGATACACTGGAGGAAGGAATGATTCATGTCTCAGGCAGGATGGAGCAGGATGGCATGAAATTTCATCATGCTACTCAGAATGGCATGCAACTAAAAACTTATGAATTGTTCATATATTTTTCATTTAAATATTTGGACTGTCATTGATCATGGGTAACTGAAACCATGGAAAGCAAAACCACAGATAAGGTGGGAGGAGTACTGATATATTTTTTGATGAAGTCTTTTATTAGACACATTTTACAAATATTTTCTTTCAGTCTTTGGCTTATCTCTTCACTCTTTAAACAGTAATTTTTACAGAAAAGAAGTTTTTAATTTTAATAGATTCAACTTACTATTTATTTCATGGATTATGCTTTTCATGCTTTGTTTCAAAAATCATCTCCAAATCCAAAGTCATGTGGACTATTTCCTATGTTATCTTCTAGAGGTTTTAAAATGTTGTATTTTACATTGAGGTCAATTATGAATTTTGAGCGTTCTTTTTGTGAAAGTGTAAGGTCTGTGCATAGTTTGTTTATATTTAGGATGTAGATGGCTAACTGATCTATCACTTTCTGACAGAAAGGTGTTGAAACTTCCAGCTATAATGATGGTTTGTCTATTTCTCTTTACAGTTTTATCAGTTTTGTGTCATGTGTTTTGTCAGTGTTATTTGTATACACGTTAAGCACTGTTATGTCTTCCTGAAGAATTGATCCATTTATCATTACATAATACCGTTTTTAATCTCTGATAATTTTCTTTGTCCTCCTTTGTTTGAAGTTACCGTAACTCTAAGTTTTTTTAAATTAGTATTAAAATGCTAGTCCTAAAATTTTAGTGGTAATATAACTTTATCTTTTTTTGATTAGGTATGTCTCTCTCTATCCCTTCATCTTTAATCTGAGCCCTTATATTTAAAACGAATTTCTTGCAGGCAAAAAATAGTTAGGTCTTGTTTTTTGTATGTTTTTTGTCCTTGCTGACAATTTCCATGTTTTAATTGATGTATTTAGATCATTCATATTCAAAGTGACTATTGACATAGTTGGATTAGTATCTACCTTAGAGTTTTTCTCTGTCTCATATTACGTATGTGTTTTTGTATGTGATCTACTTTTTCCATGAAAGCCTTTAAAATATAACCATAGTTATTTTAAATTTTCTGTCTGATAATTCCAAAATCTGTATTTTATTTGAATCTTGTCTTGTCCTGATACCTGCTTTGTTTCTTTAGATTCTTTTTCTTTTCTTATCTTTTAATTTGCCTTATAATTTTTGTGAGTTTTGTTGAAAGCTACACATAGTACATTGGGTAGCAGAAACTGAGGAAGATAGGTTTGTGTGAGGTTTTGTGTTAAACTGCTAGACGCTGGAATATGTTTAACGTTTGCTCTATCTGTATTTGCTCACAGATTCTAATTCCTCTAGTGTCTGGGTGTTTATGTTTTGTTTTGTTTTGTTTTTTAATTGGCCTTGTTTTCTTTGGGCTTCTCTAATACTCATCATGGAGAATCTGTGTCTTGCAGTTGTGATGTTCTGTTATTACACTGGAGCCCTGTCGATGGTATGGTAAGATTTGGGGAGGGAAACGGTGCTGTAATATTACGATGAAAGCTCCATGTTTTACTGAGTATGTGTCCTTGGGCTGTTACTGTGACAAGTGTTGCTCTTCCACCTGTTAGGTGAGACAAGAGGGCTGGAACAGACTGGAGTCAGGGAAATATCCTTTTCCCTCATGAGAAAAAGCTTCAGCACTGTTATGGAGAACGCTCTGGGTGTATTTCATAATAGTTACCTCTTCTATCTCCCCGCCAAAGTCATGTTGGGATCTTTTTAACACTTCACAGTGAAAATTTGTTGGAGTTCCTGCGTCTAAAATGCACAAATGTGTAGGTGCCCTCTAAGACTGCAGCACCTGGAGTTTCTCATTGTCACGCTGAGTTCATAATCAGCCTCCAGAAACTGGTCAAAATTCCTATTTTGGTGATCCGACCACTTCCGGGCTCCAGTGGCTTCTGTTTCAGATAAGCGAACCTTAGCTGTTATTCTCTGAATTTGTGCACCTCTCAAATTTTTTTCTGGGGTGGCAATTCACCCACAATTTTTACCTTTTTTTTCTTCCTGATGTTCCCAAATTGCTTTCATTTTCTTTTCCTTTCTCTTTAGAGAACTTTCTTCAGCCATTCTTTTAAGATAGATACACTGGTGACAAATTCTCCTACTTTTTCTTCATCTGAGAATTTCTTGATTTCTTCATTTCTGACAGATATTTTTGTGGATATAAGATTGTGGGTGGACAGTTCTTTTCTTTCAGCACTTGAAGAATGTTGTGCCACTTTTTTCTGACCCTCTTGGTTTCTGATGAGAAATTTGCTGTCATTCGAACAGTAAATATTAAGACTCATTTTTCTCTTACTTCTTTCAAGATTTTTTCTTTGCCTTTAGTGTTCAGAAGGTTATGATGTGTCTTGCTGTGGATTTCTTACCATGTTGGAGTTCACTTGTCTTCTTGGATATGCCAATTTGAGTCTTTTACCAAATACAGGAAATTTTTAGCCATTGTTTTTTTTTCAAATACTTTGTTAGTTCTATTCTCTTTTCTCCTTTGGGAATTTTGGTGACATGAATCTGATATCAGATATTTTGTTATAGTCCCACAGGTACTGGAGTTCATTTTTTTTTTTTTAGTCTTTTTTCTCTCTCTCAGTTGTTCACAATAAGTAACTTTTTAATTGAATTTTCAAGGTCACTATTCTTTGTTCTGCTCTCTCAATTCTAATGCCATATTTTGAGTTATTTTGCTTATTATATTTGTTTCTTAAATTTCTATTTGGTTCTTCTTTATATTGTCTGCTTACTTGTTAAGATATTCTGTTTCTTTGCGGAGATTTAATTTTTTTTTTTATTTCAGGATTATTTTTAATTGCTCATTGAGGCATTTTTTTTTTAATTATAGAGATGTCTAAATCCTTGTGAGATAATTCTAACACCTGAGTCATCTTGGTTTTGGCATTTGTTGATGTCTGTTCTTATTCAAGTTGTGAGTTTCTTGGGTCTTGATAAGATTAGTGATTATCGATTGAGACCTGTTTATTTTGGGCATTAGGTTTTGAGATTCTTGATCTTACTTAAACCTTTGATCACAGAAATTTTCTTCTGACATTGCCCTAGTGAATAAAGAGGAATATTTCCTTGGTACTTCCAGGTTGAGGTAGAAGTCCAGGTTTGTCACTTGACTTGTGTTGACACCTATGAGTGAAGGGTACTTTATTACTCTTAGTTGGAGGTGGGGAATTCGGGCTCCCCGGGGTCTGTGCTGATACTATGTTGGCTACAAGAGCCAGGGATACCTTACTGTTCCCCATGTATCCTTGACAGACACTGTGGATGGTGGTGGATAAAGTCTTCATCTCCACTAAGCCTATTGTGACCCCATCCTTACAGGCAAGGGTAAGGCACTTTCTCATCACTCTGTGGGTGTGGAAGTCCTATCTCTCTGTGGGATCTTCACTGACTTTATGGGGGAGAAGGAACGTCATTACTGCGAGGCAGGTATAACTGTCCTGGCTTTCACTCTGCTTTCTCTGATATCACCCAGAAGTGGATGGGATATCTCCATGTATCTAGCCTTTCTACTTAGCCTTTTCTGGTGGGAATGATGGTGGTACCACAGTTTGTTCTATGGTGTTTGGTTGCAATAGAGCAGTTCTCCTCCAAAAGTTTTCTGTCTCTCTAGGATGACCCTTTCTTTGTTCTTTGGCAGAGGAAACAGACTGAATACTCTTGGTGCTCTTTTTTTCTGCCTCTGTTGGGATTTCCCAGTTACCAGTTTCTCCAGCACCCAATCTGGGATATGTGAGGAAACCTGAGGAATTACCCGCTGTGTTGTTCCTTGGAAGGTCCCAGGCTGGTCTATCTGTTTTCTTTCCACTCTTCAGGGTCTTCTCATGTGTGTTTTGTACATAGTGCCCAGGATCTTTTAGTTGTCCTTAGCAGGAGAAATAGGAAAATCATGTTTACTTCATCTTTCCAGAGGCAGAAGTATATCCCCAATAATATAGTTCTCTATTATATTTACCACATGTATGATACATTTTTGGCATTTCTTTTTATATTTAGGAAGGATCGTGCAGGGGATTTTTGTCAGTTTTTGCATAATTAGATGGCTATTTCTTGTAGGCTGCTGCGACTCTTAATAAGGCCTTTCTCTGACTAGAGAGACATTCACAGAGGAGGCCAGAAGTACTATTGTATTAATATACCCAGGAGCAGCCCTCAACACAGAAGGGATAGAAGCAGATGGACAAGTACTCTAACTTTCTTACCATTTTTGTAGGTCAACTCTTAGGTATGTTTTACATAATCTACCAAAGGTGCCAACTGGGATTGAGCCAAAATTGCCTACGGGATTAGCACAGTAATGAACATGCCTGCACTGGGGTCTCTTCTTTCCCTGTGTTCCCTTCCCACTCCCGTACCAGGTCTTGTTGGCTCCTCCAAAACTTCTTATGCTCCAATCTTGTCTGGGTAGCCATGTTAAGACAGTTATACCTCTAAATCCATGTATTTGTAATATTCTTCTTGCTTTTCTTTTGTCACTTTCTATTGTTGTGAGCAATAATAGATTTAGTAAAGCTGTCTGCATTTAACCTTCTCCTCTGCTTCTAATTCCTTTTAATTTTAGCTAATGCTGTTGAGTTAATCAAGGAGCCTATTCTTTTTAGCCTACTCTTTCCATTTCCTTTTCATTTTTGTTTATTGTATTATTTTTTGCATTACCAATTTATCCAATGATACATAATATTTTCTAACCCATTTCCTGAAATGTTAGTCTTAATTCTATAATTAAATATACTCAATGCTTACCCCAGAACTTATGGCAAATTTTCTTCAATTATTTTTTTATTCTGAAGCTTGGTCTCTAATAGGTTTTATAGGAAGGACTAATGGGAAAAGTAGTCTCTAAATTTCTTTCATTCTTGGACCCTTTTGTTTGTAGATTTTAAGAATTAAGAACTTTTTGCCATGTGTTAATATCCATAGTTATATTTATTTCCTTTAACATATTTAACATAATTCTGCTGTGAAATGCTAATGTTGAGCCGTTGAGAAGTCTGATGCTACCCTTCTTTTTATACTTTATGGTGGGATGAACTTATAATTTATTGTCTAACTACGGCATTTGAGAAGGTAAAAGAGGATGCTGTTAATAAGCTCCCTTTTCTTGAAACAAACACACACACACAAAATGTTTGTCCGGAAAGTATCCAGCCATTGTTAATATAATGAGAACAGTTTGTGTGACATCGATGTAACCAGATGGGCAAGGAAAGTAGACTGGAATGCACATGCGTGAACAATGATGGCCTCACTGTACCAGTCAGTGGGGTGCTAGACACCACTGAGTGAGCATGTGTACTGTGTGGACATTTCATTCAAAGTGAGCGAGTAGAGGAACGAAACTGCATCACATTTTTGCATTGAATTTGAATATTACTCTGCCGAAACTATTCGGATGATTCAGAAGACTTTTGGGGATGATG